>ML380262.1:0-17838 GCA_005239525.1 Nicotiana knightiana
GTCGTTCCAACCCAGTTCCAACAATGCATTTCTCGGAGCGAGAAAGAGGAACTGCTTGACATTACATATTAGAACTCATTAAAGCTCGATTCGCATCATTATGTTCGCTAAAAGGAATTGGGGAAGCTCCAATAGAAAAATATTGAAAAGGAAAAATACTTCGAAGATGAACCTGTTCCCATGCAATAGTCAAGAATTCTTGACGGTATCGAGCTGGAACAACCTGTTCTTCCTGAATATCCCGATTTAAGGCTAAAGAATTTCCTGCCGCTACCATATAGTATTCATCNGCTTTCTAGAGATCTCCAATGACCAATCTTCGCATGAATTGCTAAGGATCCAATAATTCCAACATTGATTCCTTCAGATGTGTCAATTGGGCAAATACGCCCATAGTGACTAGGATGGATATCTCGTATCCGAAAACTAGCCGTGCGCCCTGTCAGTCCTCTAGGGCCCAATAACTTAATTTTCTCCCATGAACTATTTGTGTTAATGGATTAGTTTGATCCAAAACTTGAGATAATGGGTGTAAACCGAAAAAGGATTCATAAGTAGTTGTTAATGGAGTTGAGGTTACCAAATTCGAAGGTGTCGGTATCAATATATGCCGAATTGCTCCACATATAGTCCCTCGAACCACATTTTCTAAACGAACCAGAGCCAATCCGAATTGATCTTGTAAAAGATCTGCTACAGAACGAATACGTTTATTTTTCAAATGATTCATATCGTCAAGTGCACCCATTCCAAATATCAACCCAATCAAATGATCGGCGGCTGCCAATATATCTCGTGGTAACAAAAATATATTATTCTGGGGTATACCAAGGTTCGGTCTTCGGTTCATATTTCGTCGACCAATCCTTCCTACTTCACATCTTATTTGAAAGAATTTCTTTTGTAATTCCTTACTTAAGGATTCAGAAAATACCGAATTTCGTATCGCGTAAAATTCGTCATTACATCTGTAAACTTATTCAAATTCTCGATCACATAAATTAAAAATTAGAACTTAGAAGTATTACACCATAATAGTAACGAGACCTAAGTGTATATAGTTGCCCCTGCCAGGACAAATAAAGTGCGTTAGTTCAAACCATTATTCAATTAGTACTGCTAATTGAAATTTCACACTTCCCTATCTTTCTTAGTTTCTTATTTTTTAGGTATTGGTCAATTTCTACTCATAATTCCCCTTTCGTTTCTCCTTTTCCTTTTCCATAACTATCTACATTCTTCTAAAAATAAAGTCTATATGCCATAGTACAAACAAGTAACATTCATATTTGGAAGATTAGAGTTGTGAATATCAAACTAATCCACAAGGACAACTAAATAAAACACCAAAACAGTATTCTCGTGTTTGTCAATACAAAATACACATATCACATGCTAAAAGAAACTATTTATAATAAGGAATGGATATGATCCCTTCATCTTGAATTAGAATTTTCGATGTCACCCCTAAATAGGAGATCGCTTCCGTTTTAATGAGCTTTAAGCGATACGAATTCGAACTATCCGACATCTAATACAGAATACCAGGCGAAGAATCAAATCTGAGTAATTGTTCATTTTTCTTTTATCTCAAATTTTCGGTGGAGTCTATGGGAGGGAGAACAGACCCATGAAAACTGCAGAGACAAGGACTGGAGCAATTGCTGAATTTGATGCTACATATTCTTGCCGAAAGCAAATGCCACGAGCTCTTGTCCCTTCAATTTGCACTCTTTCAATGATGAGATTAATATCTTAACTGTCTAATTTAAGATAATCTGTCCCCTAAAATTTCTGGTGGGGAGCGTTAGGTGGCATAAGTTTGAATCAAAGTCGACCTCTTAGCCTGTTTGAATTAGTCAGAGCTCCAATGTAAATATGATCGAATATCGAGAGAATAACAAGAAAAGCTCGAACATACCCGATAAACTCAAAACTACGCACCAAAATTGTCCTGGCTTGCTAGTCAAACTGATTTTTGACTATCAAGTGTGTCATTATGAATATCAAAGAGCTAAAGTTTTTTTCCATACAGAGTTTGATATTCATAATGGATCAGTTCCAACTAATTTGATTTCGCGTTATGTAAAATTCAAGCATTTCTTACCAAAATTTTTTCATTCTCATTGCTCGATATCAAAACTTTTAGTTAAGATATATGGATCTCATCCATCCTAGTGCAATTTTTTGTGGTAAGAGTGAAAAGTTATATGTTTCTTAATTAACATATTACACATTGATATATTTTTATTATCGTTTTCAATTTTACTTGATACATAAATATTATTTATCCACTATTAGTACACTGAACATAAATTCTTTGGTCAAAACTTTGCTTGTTAATGTGGGAAAATGATGATGAAGTCACTGATTAGGTTTAAAAATTCCTTATTCAAATATGAAATTTTTTACCATTGATGTTATTACATTTCTATTGTCCTCTGACTTCTTTTTAGGTGAAAAACAAACAGGATTTTACATTACCTTAAACCACCACTTAGTGACCAACGTATAACAAGATAAAAAAAGAAAGGGATATTAAAATTGGGTATTGAGATATTACAAAGGAATACATTTAAGAATTATCTATACTGGGGCAGGAAAAGACCATAGTGAAAATGACAACAAATCTAACCTTTACTCAAATCCACATCATAATGATACTCAATAAACTGGCAAACTTTTGTTTTTTTTCCTTCTTTACTTTAATAATTAAGGATAGTAAAGTTCAACACGAAAGCATAAATACTCTTTGATGTTGACTAGAGACCAACTTGAACTAGGACATTAGCCCTTTAAACAAAAGGGATTTTTCGGTTCCTATACACGGTTTGAAATCTTATTGTGAAAAATATTCAAGTTTTTGTATTAATCCAACCTAGACCTAAATACATTTTAACTACAATATATATATACAATTCACATTAAAAGACTTTCAATCCATTATTAGTGTCTTCCATCAAGTGATTTAGTGATTTCTGTTTGCTAATTGATTCGATCTTTTTTTTTATACTTGAAAACACTGTATTGTAAAGTCTCTAACATAAAATATGAGAATAGATGGATCTTCAGGTGAAATTAAGTTTTGAGCTTTGAATATCATCTTTCCTTTGATCTCACGGAGCCTATTTTATTGCATATTTGAAGTATGAAATTTTATTGGTTACTAGTTAATTGACACTATTTCCCGTGTGTTTGTGTGTTTTTCTTTTTCATGATTTCTTTTTTTTAATTTTGCATTATCTTTGTGATTCAACAAACTGTGTGTTCTCTATATAAGTACAAATACATAGAGTAGATAGTATATTGAGAGGGTATTTGGCTAAGCTTTTAAGCTGGTTAAACTGGTCTATAAGCATATTTTGATTTATCTACGCGTTTAGTAAATATCAAAAGTGCTTATAAGTCAAGTGCACCAAATGCTTATAAGCTAAAATCAGTCATAAGTCATAAGTCGGTCACCCCCAACTTATGACTTTTTAGGTTTTTTTTTTTGAGTTGTCTATTTATTTTTTTGGTAATTAAGATCTTTTATTCACCAAAAAACAATGTACAACTCAAGAGAATACGAAAAATAATCACCTTTCACTGGGTTAGACATAGTCCTAACCTTCAGTGTTCTTAACTATTCCTGTCTTTCATATGCAACATTTATCAGGTTTACACTATCTCATGGGTAGTAATTCATATTTTGCAGCTTCTTCCTTATCTTCATTTTCATATTTGCCCGAACAAAAATTTCTTGTATAATCACTGTCACAATCTGCTTCGCTGGTCTTTGTTTTTGTTGAAATACTCTCAAGTTTCTTTCCTGCCGTAGCTGACACACATTTCCAGCTAATGTCATCGTATATACTTCATCAGTCGCATTCTTCTTGTTGTGATTCTTTATAGCCCATTGTACCTCATCATCCCAGTTCACAGGTTGTCTTGAAATTCCCTGCCATTGTAGTAGTTTCTGCCATACTTCTCTCGACATATTACACTCATAGAATAGATGGACAATACTCTCATCCATAGCTTCACACATAGGGCAGGTTGCATCTTGTAATACTCCCCACTTCTTCAATCTATCTCTAGTGTATAGCCTTTTGTGTGCTGTTAGTAATAGTATGAACTGCCATTTAGGAGCACTTTGATTATTACACACCAATCTTTTCCACTCCACCTTTGGTATATCACCCCTCAGCTTACTATACATAACTTTCGTTGAGAATTGCTCCATACTGCTAAATTCTTCCATATTCATTCCAGCTTGTTCAACATAATTGTGAGCCTTTAAGATTCTCTGTACTATCCAAGAAGCTTGTGCACATTTAGCTTCCCAGATGCGTCTTGTTCCCCCATAGCATGCATGAAGCCATTTCACCCACATCTTATCCTTCTTCTTACACACATTTCATAACTGTTTACAAATTGCAACTCTTTTCCAAACTTCAATATCAACAAAATTTACTCCACCTGCAGTTTTGGGGTAGCACAATGTTTCCCAAGCAACTAGTGCTTTATTTGTTCCATTTGCCTCTCCTCTCCATAAGAATTTCCTGCAGATTGCCACCACCTCATTCATAATCTTCTTTGGCATAATGAACACTTGAGAATAAAACGTCTGAATCGAGAATAGTACACTTTTAATCAGCATAACTCGCCCAGCATAAGATAGGAATTTCGATGTCCAACCTCTTATCCTTCTTATCATTTTGTCCAGCAAGGGCTGGCATTGAGCAATAGCCAGCCTTTTTGAACTCAACGGCACAACTAAATACCTAAAAGGCAGTTCACCTTTAGGAAATCCAAGTACATTCAGTACATGTTGCTGTAGCACTAAGTTCATTCCACCAAGTAGACTACACTTTTACTAGAGTTTGCAATAAGCCCTGATGCCTCAGAGAAATCCTTGAAGCATGTGTATATCAACTGTACAGACTCTTTGTCACCCTTACAAAACAGCAATAGATCGTCTGCAAATCCCAGCTGAGTAATCTTTGTTTTAGCACACTTCGGATGAAACTTGAATGCAAAATTCCTGGTCATCCTCTTCAGCAATCTACTCAGATATTCCATGACAATAACAAACAAGTAAGGTGACATGGGGTCCCCTTGTCTTAGACCCCTTTTTGCATCAAATGGTTTACTAGGTTTGCCATTAATATCAATTGAATACGATATTGTTCTCAGGCAGCTCATTATCCAATTGACAAACTTAGTAGGAAATTGCAGCCCATGCAACATTTGCTCAATATATATCCATTCCACCGAGTCGTAAGCTTTTTGCATATCAATTTTTATCTAGAACTTAAGGCCTACCAAATCACCAATGCAACAAGACTACCAAAGCTTAAGGCCTATTTCATTGGGCGTTGCAAAAATGCCTCAAGCACCCCCTCCCCAAACCCAAAAAACGACTCTAAGAAAATTGATATATTTTTAAAATTTGCTATAAATTGTAATGTTATTTTTAGATAATTCGAACAACATAAGTCTCAACAGCCTAAAAAGTTTATCTAGAACTTGGTTGTTTGTAAGTTTCAATTTTCTTTTTCACTTTTTAAAGATTTTTCAAACTATTACCGCCTCTCCAATATTGAGAGGTGTAAATTTATCAGCTTTAAGAAATATCTAAAAAAAAAACAACTACTATTCAATAATACCAATAGTTTACTACCGTGTTCACTACCGTTGAGTAAAATAATTTTGTTATTTCACCAATTACGAGTAAGTATATATATATCCTTCTTAAACTTTACTTATGAGATGATACTTAATTTTTGTTGTTGAGGCCGGGGAATAAAATAGTAGGATTAGGTTTCCATGTTTTTGAGATCTACGAACCTTTTTAGCTATGAGACCAGAGTTGGAATAAAAGAATCTTTCACAGAAATCATAAATATAATCATAGTTTTTTACTTTACGACTCATCGTGTCTGTTATCATTTTGGCTGCACCAAAACAAACTTGAAATTCCCAAATAATTGTTTTTACCAAATGTAACAACCAACCACCATGGAAAAACATTTCAGTTCTGAAAATAGTGAGTAAATATTACTCTCCCGTCTCATATTATCAGTCATGATTACTAAAAACAATTATCTCAAATTATTTGTCATTTTAGAAGTTCAAGACAAAATTAATTATTTTTTTCTTTGTATCATTAGTAATAATTATTCTTGAAGATAGAGATAACACATAAATAAAATAAATATTTAATAAAGAGAGATTTTATCTTAAAACATAAATAAGCGTAAAATAATCTAATCTTTTTCCTAACCAAGTTTCGTGTAAAAGAAAAACATGATAGATAACTAGAGACAGATGGAGTACTAAATAATTGCTAAATAACTGAGCACATGGGGGTTAGCAAAAAATATTTGCAAACTATTGCTCAGCTAAATTCCACTGCAGTAATCCATAAATTGTTCTGTTCAGTTAATTCACAGGAATATCATTCAAAATTTCATTGCAGCAATAAGTATTACTAGTTACTGCTAATTTCAATAATAAGAAGCTAATTCTATTAGGGTAAAATTTTTGGACAGTCACTCAGGCCTCATTTATTTTTTTAAGATTAAGACGTTTGAATCTGAATACACGTCTGAATATCAAAATGTGTATTAAAATTAAGATATCTAAATTTGAATACACATCTGAATGTTAAGATGTGTATTAAGATCTGAATACTAAATGATTAAGATTGTTTGATTTTTAATATTGAAGGTATAAAATTTACGTTTATTTAAAAATTAATAAACATAAAATTCAAATAACATACTAATTAATCTAATATTTCATCGCTAAAATATATAGCTTTTAAAATATGACAATTGCTGGTGCTGATGGCTAACAGTAGTGCTTGTGAATGCCGACAAAAAACGATGGTTGATGGTAGATTTAGTTGATGGTGGTAGTTTAGTAGTAGCTAGTGGTAATGGTAGTGGTATCTATTATGAGTGAGGATGGTGGTGACGGTTGGTGATAGTTAATAATGTTGGGTATTGGTGGTGTTAGTTTATAATGATGGGCAGAGCCAGCTATGGTTGTTGATGATGATGAAGTGGTTAGTTGTGGTAGTTGAGGTAGTTGAGGTGGATGAGTGTTGGTTGTCGTTGAGAATAATGATGGTATGAGTGGTAGGGATGTTGAGTGGTGATAGTCGACAATGATGGAGGATGGTAGTGGTGGTGGCAGGTGGCATGGTGGTTGTTGATAATGGTTGGCGATGGCGGCAGTTAATAATGAATATGGATGATAGCATCTTAATGAAATTAAGTTTCTGTTATGGATTTTAATCATACATATCTATTCATACTCAGTTGTGAAGTAAAAAACAAAAATACAATTAATAATTAAGATTTAGACTTTAAAAATAAACGCACTTAATGTCATAAATATAAATGATTTAGATTCAAACCTCCATTAAGTTCAAACAAACGAGGCCTCACTCAACTTTTATTTTATTACACTAAAATCACTAAAGTACGAAAAAGATATTTAACTTTGTGTAAGTATGTACAAAATAAAACGGATATTTTTGTTGACTTAGTGTAATATCAGCCCACATTTTTACCAAAGAATTATCTAGGTACAAATTACCAAAGCCCAGAAACTGTAATTTCATACCCTATTATTAATATATTTCCAGAAATATAAAAAAAGAAAAAGAAAACATAGAGCTAAAATACTCCCCAAACAAAAAACCAAACTCTCACCAGTAACCACCACCACTAAGCCTTCACCGACGGCAACGGCAGAGAAGGCGGCGGAGGAGGGAGTCTAGAAGAGAAATTCCTCAAAGGGGCTTCATCATCCTCATACCCGTCTTCAAAATTCAACGCGTAACTTAACGGGTCGTAACGGAACTCAGCAGAAGAGTGCCGTTTGTGTCGGTTTCCTTTACCGTTACCAATGAAATTGAAGATTGTACGGCACTTGTCCTTGATATCAGGGAAGTCGTTCTTGATCCAAATTAGCGACGGGTTTTCGTCGGAGGAGGGAGGAGGAGGAGGAGTGCGGTAGTCGAGGGAGTGGAGTTTGGTGGTGGGGGTAATGGTGTTATTACGGGGGTGGTGGGGGAAACAGCAGGAGAAACAGAGGGAGTTTTTGAGTTTTTGTTTGAGAGAGAGCGGTGATGTAGTGAATTCGTCGTCCTCCATTGGAATAGTAGAGAGTGTAGAACTTGTGATTTGTGAGTATGATTTATTTCTATGGGGATGTTTTCCCACTATATTCATTTTCCCTAATTTGTGCCCTCTTATTTCGGAAATACAATCTCCTTAGACTAACAACCAAATCAATAGCTTTTTTGGGCCGTTGCTACCTATCGTTTTATAATGTATTCTATTATATTATATTGTGGTATATTGTATCGTTTTATGAATATAATGTATGGACATATTATATTATTTTTATTGTTGTTAATTACATTTTGATATTTGGTTTGATAGTATTGTTTTGTACTGTAACTGATAAATTTACTAAAATACTCTCAATTATTGAAATCCCTTTCTACTAATTTATCACCAAAATATGTGTTTAATTTATCACCAAATATGTCTTTAACTATTATTAAAAAAAATAAAAAACTATGATAAATAAAGAAACGAAAATTGGCAGAACAAAAAAATTGGAGTTAAAATCACATTAGGAAAAAATGAAACAAAAAAGAAGGCAAAACCTTTATCTTTTACGTTGGAGTTGGAAGCGATAGAAGTTATGGGAAAGAAGTGACTAATAGAATTATGGAGTAATAAGTTAGGGCATAATTGGAAAGAAAAATAGGAAATAATCTCATCACATCAAATCTGCTTGTTTCAAAAAATGAGATTTTTTATTGTTCAGGAATAATGTATTTAACAATACAATATAACCAATTTTAATGAAACACCTAAAATAAATATTCTTTTGGGATAACAATACAATACGATACAATGAATAACAACCATCCAAACAAGTTGTAAAGTGGGTTGCAATTACACATAATTACAATTCACACATATACGTTCTAATTAAGTAGCCTATATTCAATTTTGCAAAGTTATAGTCCAAAATTATAGGTTAAGATTCAACTTTCAATTTCAAATAAGTTTTCGAAATCGTCATTCAAAAAAAATGCTCAAGCTTCTAATTCAATCTTTGAATCAGTAATTGTGATTCAAACAATAATTCAACTAACTAAATCCATTTGGGCGGTGAAAATTAGATTTATAAAGTAATCCACCATTGTTGAACAAGCATAAATAAGTGAGCTTAAATTTCAAATATGATTTTGTGAGAAATTTGGAGTGGGTATTGCCTAGACTTGCAAGATTATAAGGAGGTCGTACACAAAATTCAAAGTCAAGTTATGGAGATTTGTACTGGTATCTAACAAGAATTATCACTGAAAATCGTGAAAAAAATTCGTCTACAGCGACTTGTATAGAGGTGCATAAAAGTGTATAATAGCCACTACTAGAAATTCGACAAAAACTGACCAAGAAAAACCGACCAACTTTGGTCGGTCAAAAAACCGACCAACTTTGGTCGGTCCAAAAACTGACCAAAAATGGTCGATTTTTAAAAATATTTTATGAAACCAACTTACTTTGGTCGGTTTTTTTTGCGCAAAAATGCGGGATACTATTTTTGAGTCCCGCGAAATTTATTTTTCAAGAAACCGACCAACTTTGGTTGGCTTTTCAATTAAAATAAATAAAAATTAGTATTAAAAAAAGGGACCAAAATTGGTCGGTTAATTCGGCCGGTCATTTTAAAAACCGATCAATTTTGGTCGGTAATTTTATTTTTTAACAAAATCGACCAACTTTGGTCGGTTATTTTCATACGAAAATATAATTAAAGAGTATAAATCAAATAAAAGACAATCTTAAAACAAAATGCATCAATGGTCTAGTGGTAGAATAATATCCTGCCACAGTACAGACCCCGATTCGATTCCCAGATGATGAATCTCTTAATTAAACAATTAAAATACTAACCAACTTTGGTAGGGAAAACCGACCAACTTTGGTCGATTTTTTTTTTTGCAATATTTTTTTTTTGAATTTAATTTACCGACCAACGTTGGTCGGTAATTTCTGACCAACTTTGGTCGGTATTCCTTTTCGACCGTCAAAATACCGTCCACACGTAAATGGTCGTATTATGGTCGGTAATTGGCCATAACCGACTAATTTTGATCGGTTTTTAGCGGATTTCTAGTAATGAGCATATACGATGTGTTTATAGACCCATATATAGTGTTGTAAAACATTATGCATTATTATACAAAAACTTACGTCGTTTTCTTCCTTGATTCCCTTTTGTAATCTAACTAAAAATTAGTTCAAATCTACACCAAATTACTTCAAATTTAAGTTTTAAACTCCTCTTAATTTTTTTGATAGATTAAACAACACCAAATAAAAACACTGGAACAAAAGTAAAACATTAAAATCATTTTCAAAAATTTTAACAAGTATGTGGCCGAAGACGGGATTTCTCACCAATCATGACAAACATAGAATGTTATTAGTGTAACGACAACTTAATTTTGAATTTATTATTCATAGACAATGATTTAGAACGTTGCTCGATTCAATTGAAAAGATGAGTATAGAGATAGCCATAACATATAAATATGGTAGTGTCTACTACAATGACATACCCATATTCTTCTCTATCATTTTGATTTTTAAATATGATTGGATAATTGAGGCTACAATCCTTGCTTGATTATAAAGGTCAATAATTGATGAACGATACATTAAAGTTTGTTTTTTTATATGGAGGAAAAGAAGAAAGAAAGAAAAAAAATATTCGAAGTAGGTCTTTAATGGTTAAGTAAGGAAAAAAAAATTTCAAGTCATATACAAAATGTGTTAAACTGGGTAAGAAGCTAGAATATGGGCTAATTTTGGTGATATTATTACTCCAATTGATAATATTAAAGTAATAATATATATCACTTAATGTGTATATAATCAACACGTATTTATATTTATTGATTTGAGGTAAACATCGAATAAGAGTATTTTTCTTTTGCCTAAAATATCACTAGTTCAAAAAGATTCTATGAAGGGACTGATTTATAACACATTATAAATGGTTTTTTTTAGTTATGTAGCTCTTTTAACAAGATATTGGTAATAAAAGTATGACTAGACATATGAGATAATTTTATCACTATACATCCACGGAGAAATTTTCTAGAAATATATACTGTTAGTGGCGGACCCAGGATTTTGTGCAAGCGAGTTTAATCTTAGAAGTATATAACTTTCATCGTAAACTAGTACTTGTCAAGTGGGTTCAGATAATATTTATACAAAATTTACTCAACTTTAATCCTAATTTATACATATATACAGTATTATTTTTTGATGAAGTGAATTCAATTGAACCCGCTAGCCATCACGTGGGTCCGCCACTGCATATAGTATTATCTCTTTGCAAAAGTTTGTATAAATTAAGCATGATTAATGACTATATATTTTTAGCTCTACATATCACTTAAACATAATTATAGTAAATTGGTATATGTTCATTTAATATAAATATTGAGTGCACCTAAGTCTTTTAATATTTCTCATCCTTGCTGACTTGGTTGATCTTTTATTCCCTTTAATATTGACAAATGTGAAAATTTGTTATGTGATAAGGAGGTTATGGTTTAAAATCGCGAAAATAAACTTTTACTAAACGTAAATTAAAACTGCACACATAAAATCCAATATAGTCTAATTTTTATAAGAATTCCACACGTAACGAGAACTTAATATACTAAATTGCCTCTTTAAAGAATAGATTCATGTATAATTGTTATTTATGGTGTAAGTTCCTCTTCCTTATAATTTTTTTTAGTATTCGTGTAGACAAAAACATGACTTCTTAGTGAAGTAAATAAATGTGCGAAATAATACGATCATCTAAAGCGGAGTTGAAAATGTTTAAGGTAACATAGACATTGCTTAACATAGGAGGGAAAAAATTTTATATTCACATTTAGAAGGAAATTTGATTTTTAAGCAAAGTTGAAGAGAAAAAAAATGTTTTTTTGCCAAAAATACATTTATAGTTTTACAGAAGAATTAACTTAAATAGTCGTCCATCCAACAGTTTAAATTAAATATAGCCAACGAATATATAATCTATATATACCGACTAAGAAAACTAGACAGTAAATCAGGCCGGCTATTCGTTAAAGATCCCTAGTTTATTCACCTCTTCATGTGTAGCCCAAATATAACTTCGTCCACCTGGTTGGATTGTTGGATAAACAGCAGTTGGCCCTATATTTTGGCCCAACAAACAGCTTGGCTAATTCCTCTCGGGTGATTGATACAAAAGGAACTTTTTGGAGCTGATCTTAGAGAGATATTCGTAAAATTGGCGGTATTTAAAAAATGACATCGGAGTCGCGCACAACTCTTCAGGAGTTTCTCTGCTGGATCAAATTGTTCATGTCATACTTTTGTTCTTTAGGATTTCACTACCGAATTGGTAGGGTTGATACTATTATTACTCTACTTGTATGTTAAGTTGTTCATTGAAGATTACTAGATTGTCATGCTTATGATCTTCAAGTATTTCTCCATCGGGTTGCTAGAGCTGATGCTATATTTTCTCTACCCATCTGTTAAGTTGTTCATCGAAATCTACTGGATCGACACACTTTTTCTGGGTTGTTTTAACAAAGTGTTCTTTGAATTTGCAACTTCAATTTCGATCAAATCATCCCAAATCTGCTCTAAATGATCTCAAATTTAAAATAAAGCTTCCAAGTACCAACACAAGCAATCCTCAATCACCAATTTAGTCGAATAACACCAAATAAAAAAAGAGCTACTTTGTCTTCTTAAGCACTTTCTATGATCCAACAATAGAGTTTTGCGGTAAAGCAGCAAAAAATGTATTTGAACTAAAAATCAAACACAAATTATCAACATTCAAACGATTTTAAAAATAATCGATCATTAACTTTTATTTTCCATCACTAAAAATAATTTCAAGATTGAAAAACTATGATGTTTAAGTTAAAAAGTGAGACATTTTGTTACGATCATAAAAAATGGGAACATTTCGCCAAGACCCGGCCCTCTAGGGGTCATGCCCATGCTAATTTCAGATTTCTCTCTCACAATTTATGCAGCCCAAAAGTTCATTGCAACAGATCTGGCCCAAATTCTCTTTCCAGAGGACTCACTCACACCTCTTTTCTTTTAGGAAATTTTACCTCCTACGATAAAGATATACACTCTATTTATTAGAAATCAAATTTATTTTAAAATATTATTTTCTAAAGCTACTTTTTATATTTTATAGCAAAATAAGTATTTATGGTATATACAACCACTGAGGCATGAAATAAGGCATGAAATACGCTATTTATGTTTTCTCTCTCTCTTAGACAGCTTGACATACCTATTTTTAAGGTGATTGTCATTACTGTATTCATGAATACATGGCGCGAATATATGTGAATACATGTGCATACATATGGACTGCCCTGATTTTAAGCGCTTTTTATTGCTGTATTCATGAATACAACAACGCGAATACATGCTCGTACACTTGGACTACGTTGATTTTAGGTGCTTATTGATGCTGTATTCATAAATACATGGCGCGAATACATGTGAATGCATGTGCGTACAGTTGGACTACCTGATTTTTTGGCGCTTTTTGCTGCTGTATTGCAGCAGCGCGAACACAACGAATACACTACAGTAACAATTGAATAGTAGCTATAGGAAGTAATTAGGTATATGATAGCTATAAGAAATTAATAGCCACTAAACAATAGTAATTTCTGAATATTCCTCTTTCTTTTATTTATTTGTTTTCCTAAACCTATGAAATATCGACACTGTTCAGTTATATTGGAATTTTCTTCCATGTTCATGAAGATTAAACATGCAAAAAAAATATTAGTTAAAAATCAAACATGAAGACTAGTGAACGAAAAAGGTACTATTATTTAAAATAATTGCATACTAGCTCTATGATTAAACCAATATTTTTTAAAAGAAGAAGCAATAAAGAAATTGAACTAAAAGTCCTATGAAGTTTCCCCACATCCTTCCTACTACCTTCCTTCTATACTTGTATTTATTCAACTTGCCAAATGAAAGAGAAAGAAAACAACACATCATAGAAAATAGTTACGTCTATTAATTATTCTTCTTTCTTCTTGAGTTTTGAGTTAAAAAATGGCAGGTATGCTTGCTGGTGTTGAATGTGCTAGAAGAAGAAAGTTTCATAAAAACAGCAGGTTTTTAGATTCATCATTTAATACATCTGGTTTTTCATCTACAAGAAAATCTTTTCTTTGTCTCTACACAAGCAGCCATGAACATATTCTTAGCTCAACCTTTTCTCAGGTACTAATTCCTTTCCTATCCCCTACTCATAGCTATCTACTGTAGTCGAAGGGTGGTCAGTTGAACACCTTTCGCTCTAATTGAATCGGATGTATGTACATACAAAGTCGAATCTACGATGAATCTTGTAGTTGAATCCATTTCTTTCTATTGGCACTATATGTACATAAGCTAAAAATATTTAAAGTGTATACTTATATAATAATATCTAAATCTTGAATTCGCTTTCTATGTACCTTCCCAAATAAAGATCTTGTGTTTGTAATGGCATGATAATACAAAATTCTTGTGTTATTTGATTGAATAGGAAAGAAGTGCAACAAGCCAAGAATACCAAGATGAGAAACTAGGAGAAGTTGCTAGAGAAGCCAAGCAAAGGCTGGATGAGAGGCTCAGTGCCCAATGGAAATCACAAGATAAGAGGTCAAAATCTTGTTCTCAATTTCTTCATGGCGCACTTTAGCATAACCTCATTCTGCTTGCTAACTTGCGCCCCCCCCCCCCCATCTCTCCTCTTCCCCCTACTCCCTCTATGCTTGTCTTTGACCCTTTATCCTAATGATGCTGATTGTGTTTTTCTTTCTTGTGTAATTGAATTCAGGGGTGTGAAGGGATTGAAAAAGCTAGGACAATGGAGGGGCATGATTTGCTGACACACAAATGTTTGGATCAAAGAGGTTGAAGCTGATCATATGAAAAATGAATGTGTCATTTGCTAGGATCAATTCACAATGGCAATTTTGATTACTAGATTGTATATATATTTCCCATTTAGGGTGCCCCAGATTTCTAAATTATAGAAGTCTTAGCTTACTTGTACAACAACAGCAAAAAAAAAAAAAAAAAAAACTTTGCGTAATCTCATAAATGGAGTCTGAGAAAGACAGGAAAAAAGTGATCCAAAAATGGATTTGACCTAAAGTTTCAGGGTATGTCCGACCAAAAATTTTACCTACCCAATAGTGAAATCCTATCGTGTACTACGCAAATTCTATCCCTACCTTGTGACGGCAGAGAGAAAAGTCTAAGCTTTCTTGTAATCAAGCAAATTGACTAGCTTGTGAGTTTTTGATAAATCTTTTCCTGTAATATAATCTAGTACTGAGTTTTTAAGATATATGGTCTTTGGAAATATTGGGCTTCTATTAGAAGTTTCATAGACGTCTGTCTTTTCAATTTTTTTCTACAGTCAAACCTTCTATAACAATTTTGTTTGTTCCGGATATTTTTGAATGTTATAGCGAATTATTATTATAGAAAATATATATTATAACAAAATATAATATTTCGTGGCAAAAAAACTTGACTTTTATAGCCAAATACTACTATATAAAAATAATGTTATAGAAAGATCTAACTGTACTTAATTATTCGAGTTCTTGGAAAGATCATGTTTCAAGAATGGGGTGTGCATATCTACCACCACTATTTTCTTGATCACTACCTTTGTTATTGGTTTCTCTTTTCTCTCATTGACCTATTTTGCCAATGCATTAACTTGTATATAGTTATTTATGTTTCCATAGGATTCTTCTCTTGGAAAAAAAGGCTAAATAAGAAAGAAAAAAGTAATCTGAGACTTTGCTTTGTTAAAGGTTAATTGCATTTCCTCCTATATCGCAGTTTAAGCGGTCATAATAAGTTACTTATCTTCTTTTCTACGCTATGAACTTTTGCTACTATATAAGCAAAAATATTTGTATCACTGAGGGGTGTGTTGGGATGAGCGAGATTTCTTCATTTTTATTTGAGGTCTCAGATTTGAACTTTGAAATGGAAAAACTCTTGGTACGGAATACTCTTTTATAATGTGTCCTACGTGGTATTGTTACGACCAAACACACTCACGCAAGTATACGTGATCGTCAAGTAATAGAGTAGTGAGTAGAGTATTGTTCCCACGAAAACTTATGATTAGTTTTTAACTGATTCAAACTCAATTAACTTATCGATTCAAGAGATTTCTCACAAAATAAATAATTTACTAATTTACTTCCTAAAAGTATCAAGTAATGAAATAACTAGAGATCAACCATCAACACTTAAACAATTTCGGATAACAATCAATAGGAGATAATATTCCAGGGTCACGGGTTAGCTAACAATCATGTTGCGTTCTTGGCTTAAAATGACTAATTGATTTATCGAGGTTGTTGATTGACAAGGTTGATATTACTCATAAGAATCTGTCGAGTTCTTACTCGCCTATACAAGCTAACTTAATGCCTATATGTTTATGGAATTAAGATTAACAAGAATGCATTTACACTTCATGTATTTCAACCAAACAAGGCAATTAGGTATATGTCTATCCTAATTGCGAATCTGTTCCCCGATGCCCAGGTTCAAGAACTTACTCTACTCAATCCTATATGCAATCTAGAATTCCCACTTTCGAGTTCAACTCTAGATTCGTAGATAGTATTCAATTGGTGATCAAGCAATCAAATAATTAAGCGCAGGATTGAATAAATAGACCGATATGATAAATCAAGAAATCAAAATCAATATTCGAATAACAATAATTGTCACACCCCTTTTCTACCCCCCAAAAGATGTATGTTATTGATTATTGTGGGTTAAAGGGTTTTTCCAATTAAAGTGACAAATTTGAATAGGGATTATTTTATTTACAGAGTCGCCACTTGAAATTGATTTTTTGGTGTTCCAAGTTACCATTTATTTGAATCCCTAGTCAAAAGAAGGTTTGACTCTATTTTTATCGGTCCGCGAAAACAATGTTCGGGTAAGAAATTCTGTTGACCGGGGAAAAGGTGTAAGGCATTCCCCGAGTCCCGTGGTTCTAGCACGGTTGCTTTATTGACTTAATCTTGGCTTGAATTAATTTTGAATAAACTGTGCTTTATTAGTTTCTATGTTTTACTTGTCCGCCTTTATTTCTTGATTATTAGAAAAATTAAAGAAAATTTTGAATAATAAGATGTTGTAACCACACTATGCAAGCGAATGTGTGATCGAAACAAAATTTATTAATTTTAATCATAACAGCGCTACGCAAGAGAATCCGCAGTTATGACAGGAATTATAAGCACATTATTACTTTTTTTTTGTTTCTAAAAAAAGAAAGTTACTACATGATGCGAGGCTAGAATTCATGGTTTAACATGTTATATGCCCTACATTTTATGTACATTAATGATAAAAATACACTTTTTATATGCATAATAGAGTCTATTTCATGTGTAGGTGAATTGGAGATGGAAACCGAGCTAAATGGATGCAAATACATCGAAAATACGCTCAAGAGGCAAGGAGGAGTGCACTGGGCTATAGCTGGGCGCCAAAGCCCAAATGCCTGGCCATGCCTGGCGTTAGCTAGGCGTTAGGGTCTAAACGCCAGCCCTAACCTGGCGTTATCCAGGCGTTAGCCTCATAACGCCAAGCCCCTGTTTCGGTCAATTCCGAGTTTTGACAAGTTTAAGTGTTTCCCGGTTGGAATAGAAGTCTCCTACACGTTTAG
>ML380262.1:19276-62417 GCA_005239525.1 Nicotiana knightiana
TGTTGTGATATTATTATATTTTGGTTGATTAATCTCTATTTGTTCAACTACGTTCTTGTTGTAGTTGATTGAAGGGCCCTCAATTAGCTGTGCCTATTTATTATGTATCTACTTGAGAGAGAGTGCATATTTAGGTAATTGTTTGAACAACACCACTCCCAGAGTATAGACGAAAGTCATAACCGAGGGTTTAGAGGTTGGATTAGAGATAACAATACCTCGGGTGCAATCTAAAGTGAACTGTAATGCAATCTAGCTAGCGTAACTTGAGAGAGTGCGTCTAGTAAATTATCATAATTACTTGAGAGAGATTTATGGTAGATAGAGTGTTCATGATTGATAGAGACGATTAATTAAACTATAAGAAATATCCGAGAAAGAATTCACCAACGGGGGAAACCAAACCTTAGACCTTTATTATCATTATTTACAACACATTGTTAGTAATTGCTAGTTTATTATTATTGTCAGTAGAATTAGTAAAACATCACCAAGTTATATTAAAAAGTCTTGAGAGAATTGATTGAGTAAAAGTTGCGTATTCTGATGAATTAATTGATACGTAAATTCCCTGTGGGATTGACTCTGGGCATAATACCCCAGGTTATAATTGCAACGCCCGCTTAGTCTTTTATTAGACATAGTTGAGCGTGATCACTACACTTGACGATTTTTTTTTTGAAACTTATTAAAAGTTACTATCGCGTTATGCAAGTGAATCTGCGATTATAAGAAATAACAGGATTATAAATTAACTAAAATCAATGGATAAGGTATGAGATTATTCGATTAATTTATTGAATGTTATTAAAGCGTGCCTACTATTTGCCTAGCGTTCAAATTAATAACAAAAGTGCTTAAACCTCTTTTTTTTTATTACTTATTCGACCAAAAAAGGGAATAAAATATGACATCATTAAAAATTATTTTTAACTAATGCAAGACATTAAACTCAGGAAAAGCTTATGCTAAACTTCATGGTTTTAGGCCACTTATTTTATTTAACAAAAGACAAATTATTGATTTTAAGAAAAAGCCCGCTTACTTCTATTGTCATTGAGCCTACAAATTTTAGCTTGTTTAGCCCATGTTGATTAAGAGCCTCAATGATAAATACAACATAAAGTGACAAGTATTCTTCTAAGCCCAAATTGCTCAACACAATGATGTCCAAATTAAAATCATTTTTCGTAAAAAGAAACTCACATACTAATTATTATCTTAGCTCTTTAATCTCCTTAATCAACTTATATCTTAAGGACTAACATAAAATTTTTACTCACTTACACTAACATGGCATTAATCAGACTACAAACACATTAGTAACATAAACACCTTAAGCATTTGAATCCATTTTCATAATTACAATCGCCACTCAATATAAAAAAAAAATTAAACAAACGATAATACTTTAATGCTAAAGAGACTAACCATATTATAACATTATATTTGATTATGATTTAAAGTATCAAAACATTTGAAGCTAGAAGTCTTTCCTAGATAATTATACATGAACCTTGAAAGTAACTCACATAAAAGATCCTAAACTAAACAAACATGGTTAAAAATGAGGTCTTTAATCTTTCTCTTAAACTAATTAAGTAAACTTAACAGAATGTTATTTAAGTTGTATTTGTAAAGAAAAATGGAAGATCAACCAAATATTACAAATGTACATGCTAAAATATGACTGTGAATAACATGCTGAACATTCATACATCAAACATATCTATAGAGCTGAAAAAGAGCCATATCCTCATCCGTTGAATATAAAAATCTGCATTGCAAAGTTTAAGAAAATACTTGGTTTGCAGAAAATAAATACATCAGTGAAGAAATGAAGCTCAGCAGAGAAAAAAAAAATAGCAGCAAACACAGCAGAAAACAACAGCAGTTTTGTGTTTAAAAAGCTCGAAAACCTTGGAGAAGAAACCTAGAACCAACTCTAAAGAAGACTTGTACTTTTCTAAAGGTTTGCACTCTAAAATTTACTCACAAAGCTCACCATTTCAGCTTGCTAAAGGGTGCTTTAGTTGCTGATTTTTTTCTCTCTCAAAGATGTATTTTTTTTAGAGTCCAAGATGTGTGTAGTGTGGAAAGACCTCCTCTTTATACAGGAGAAAAAGGACCTTTGGGACAGATTTATTTGGCCAAAAATCTGTCCAAAAATGATGAGTTTTTGACCAAAAATCTGCCCAAAACCAAAATTTTTGCCAATGAACAGTTTTTCCTACCAATTGTGGACAGAATTTTGGAGAATTGTACTCCAAAACAGTCCTCAAACAGTAAAAACAACCAAATAAAGGTCCTAAACTCAAGTATCTTCTACTACCCTCACAAACCAACACCAAACTAAACTATTGCTCCAAACTAAAAAGTGCAAAATCAGATAACTAGACTTGAACCATTAAACTAACAAAGAAACTAATGACTACAAACAAACAAAACATGTAGTTAAGGCCTTAAACTAATTAGTTTAAACATAGACAAACTAGAGATAATAAACATGAAATTGAAACTTAACAACTAAGGCAATTGTATAATACATATTGATAATGAAACAACTATCGAGTTGACTGAAACACGAAATAAAAAACGAGACTAAACATGAACTAACGATCACTAATAGATTTTGAACTAAAGCAAAATACCAAAATCAATCGCAAAATAGAATATCAATGAACTTCGCCAACTACAAATAGCTAATCAGATTTCAAAAGGTGATTAACAAAACCGATTGACTAAACAAAACGTAATGACAGAGCAAGCGACTAACTAATACGCGATTCAAAGGTATTAAGCGACGACTAACATTGATGATCAACGAAACTAACACGAATCACTATCACAGAATAACTATAACAGAATTATAAACAAACGACAAGAAAACAGAAAATTTAAAGCATGGAGGAAAGCATTAAGACTCGAGTTTACCCAATTTGAGTATCCGAACAATGGTGACGTACCGGCTATTAGGCAGCGAGACATAGCGAGACAGTGGTACAGCTCGAGCAAGCTTCTATTGTTGATTCTCATCGAAACGGCTAGTTTCGATGAAAATCGACAACAAAAAACTCGCCCGAGGCCAATGTGACGGGGGAAATGAAAGGCAGTGGCAGCGAGGTCAGGGGTTATCAGTGAGGGTGGAGGCACGGCAGTGGGTGGCGGCAGCTTGTCGCCGGAATTTCATCGCCGAATTTTCGGGGTGAAATTGACATCAATAGGTAGGTCTTGAAGAGCTCTATCCATTGATGTAGGTATTATAGTGTGGGGAGGTCTACGACTTCATGAATTTGGGAGAAAAGGCGCGGCTAGGATTTCAGATTTTCCTAGATTCGTGGAGATTGGTGAGGATTCTGGGGATTTAGCCTGGAAATATGGAAAGAGTAGGAGGAGACGAGGAGATGGTGAAAATTTGGGGGTGTTTGAAGGACAGCCGCCGCCGGTGGGCGATTTCCGGCGGCGACAGTAGGCGGCGACGACAGGGGATTTAAGAGCATGAGGAGAAGGAAAGAAAGAGAGGAAAGAAAGGAATAGGGGAAAATGGGGGAAATTTTTGGGTATTAAGGGCTTTAAGTACCTTGGGTGTGGATGATTTTGGACCATTAGATCAAGGAAGATTGGATGGGTAAGATTGAGTCTTGGTTTCACTTGATGAAACGACGTGGTTTCATCATGAAACTACGTCGTTTTGAACAAGGCTTGGCCAAACCTCAATTGGACTGGGTATTGACGAATTGGGCTCAAGTTTTGGGCCAATTTGGCTCAATTTTAATTAAACATACAATAGCCCAAACTCTTAACCCATAATTATTTTATTT
This sequence comes from Nicotiana knightiana, assembly GCA_005239525.1. Classification (NCBI taxonomy): domain Eukaryota; kingdom Viridiplantae; phylum Streptophyta; class Magnoliopsida; order Solanales; family Solanaceae; genus Nicotiana; species Nicotiana knightiana. Next base: position 23,098 of record ML380262.1, read on the forward strand.
AGTCCTAAAGAAAGCATACAAGTAAAATAAAAATCTTTTTGGTGTATATAATTTAAATATACAAAACCAAAATATACAAATAAAAGGTAAAAAATATTTTTGGTATTTTTAATAAAGGAACACAAATAAAAATGCACAAACAATTAAAATCATCCAAATACTAGTATTAAAAGCATGCAAAAATTAGGCATTCACAATAGTCATGAAAGAATCACAACCCTAGAACGTGAAGTTTAGCTCCATATAGATATGGTAGTTAAACAACAAATCATACAAAGAAACATAAAAATTACTAAGTTTGGCGGAATAAAAGATGAATTCCGGCCTCTACGACGGCTCTGTGCTTGTGTTTTCCTCTCAAAAACGTCCTCCTCTGGTCAAAAGTTACTCTAAAAAACGTTCTCCCCCCTCAAAATAAGTTTAGGTTGGCTTTTATATGAGTTGGGGACGTCTAGGGGTCGAAATAATCGAGTCCTAGTCGAAAAGACGACTTTTCCGTCTTGAGCGTCCAGGGCAGCGTGGGGCCCTGGCCCTGGCGCTCAAATATTTTAGCTGCTTTAAATTGCGCCACAGCCAGAGCCCCACGCTGGCTGTGGCCCTCAAATTTTACTTTTTGCCTTTTCTTCCCAATTACGCGTCATTTCGTCCCAAATTGCATCCGAATGATTCCTACACATAAAAATACCGCAATTTAGCACAAATCATCATATTATACATCTCAAACCTTCGAGACATGAGCAAAATGTGAGGCAATATACATAAAAATATGCATACTTTAAGCCGATTATCAACACCCCACACTTAAACGTTGCTCGTCCTCGAGTCAACTAACAAATAACTCTATCTTTGAGTACTCTACACCAATGACAATGGTTGACAACAACAATTAAACTCTAGCATATGCAATCACCACACACTTCCCTTTAACTTATGTCATACTTCAAAAATATTCAAACAAAGACAACATGCTCATAACAATCCTAGCCTCACAAACCGACCAATGTCACAATGTACTCATGGCTTGAATACCTAACATCATAGAGAAAGTTAATAATGTAACATATCCCTAGTAAAATCATGTTGCCTCACAACAAGAACAAGAGAGCCGAATCTCATGATCAAATTTTGTTTAAGGATTCACTTGTATCAAAAAAGTTGCTCACCCTCACAAAAAAGCCACATGCATACAAAAGGTACCATATGCTTGCCCTTAATGTGAATCTCTACTAATATAAGCTCGCTCAATCTAAACATAATTAGGACTTTTTCATGGTTGTAATGTGAGCTAAGAGACGGGTAGGATATATTTAGGAATAGTGTTTCAACCTCCTAAGCACTTTAACATATCACATGATAACTTAAGCACAAATTACTCAATCCACTTTAATTTCACAATTACAATCACCCCCAACAATGTTCCCTCTTTCTTTAAACACCACTTTAATTTATACCCCCACTAGCAAGAACAAGACAATAATTTATTCACCTATATTTTTTCTTCTCTTTTCTTTTCTTCAGATTTTTCTTCTTCCCTTTTTTTTTTTTTTTTTTTTTTTTTGCAATTTCTACTAGTGGCATATTCTTTTACAAAACAAGTGCACATTTCTTCCTTTCATTGGTTCCATTTAAAATCCACCCCACACTTAGTTACCTCTTACTTCTTTTAGCGCTCATCTCACAATTAAAGTGCTTTAAGGGGTAAAAGGATCAAAAGAATGTCAATTAAGAATAAAAAGGGTATAGGCTTGTAATGGGTACCAAAAAGAAGTCAATAGGCTCAAAATAGTTAACTAGGGATAAATTTTATTTATGATAAGAAATAAGCTCAAAAAGATCAAAGAAAGCCTAAAATTATTTTTCAAACCGAGCATCACCTCAAATTGCGCTTCAACTCACATACGGGGCAAGTTCTCGACACAAGTTCAATGACATGGACTACACAAAAAATATCACCATACATGGAACATAACTCACTAAAGACGGTCCTATTTCGACTCTCAAACAATGCAATTATTCATGGAGCCACAAGATATTAAGCATTAAGCACAAAGTGAACACAAGTCAAGAAAACGAGAAATAGTCGTCACAAAACATGTTATCCAATATATAAAGGCATCAAGATTAATATCAAAATATAGGAAAGATACTACACATGACAAAGCCTAAATATGTTAATATCAAACAAGTCAAGGCGCCTAGGAATCTCATCTTTCTTCCTCCATTTATTCCCTAAATTCTAATCTACTCTAAAAAAATACTACTACCCGGTTCAAACTACATCCCATGAAAAAGAACCAAGGCACAAAAAAACAAAAACAGGGGATTATTACTACATAAAGAAAGCGAAAAGACATATTTGTCAATTTTTGTTTAGACTTTAATTCCTCAAGAACACTGTCTAGGAGATCCATCGTCGGGAAAAGTTCAATTTTTCTAATTTTTTCTTTTTTTTTCCACAAAAGCTACTACATTTAAGAACGAGTACTACAAGTAAGCTAAAATAGCACAGAAACTCACCCAAACGATATCCTCACCCCATACTTAAAATTTTGTAATATCCTCAATGCACACTATAAATAAAAGGGTAAAAGAGACTCCTTTGTGGGTCAAAGTCCAAAGCAATAGCGGCTCACGAGGTACTCAGACTTCCCCCCGATATCGTCCTTTGTGTGGGCACCCCACACTTAGTCCTCACCGTCTAGCTTACTTTTGCACACTTCTTATGGCTTTGCTCCTTATGCTCAAGATCCTACAAAATAAAACAACACTACAAAAATAGTACAATAAGAAAAAAAAAATCAAAAATAAAATAAAGCAGTAAAACTCGGTTGCCTCCCAACAAGTGCCTAATTTAACGTTGCGGCACGACGTGAACCACTTTTTGTCTCCATCTCGAACTTATGAATTGTACCCCTAATTTGGCGTCAGGTTTTCTGTTATGCTCCCGGGGTGGTGGGACAATTGTAATTGGGCCAAGCAACCAATATCGCATTTTACACTTCTTGGCCTTCGAATGAGGTGTGTAATTTTGTCTCTCTATCACGACAAATTTCCGAGTGGAAACACCTCGTTCCTCATCCATTGGCTCCTCCAAAGGCTCAGATGACTCAATTTCCATGTCATCATCCAATTACAATGTTAAAAAATATATGGAATGAGGACCAATACGCCCTAACTCTAAAATTGTATTACTCTTTACATCCTCATAAGTGCACATACTAGAGTCTTCAAATATAATATTATTTGCTACCTCGCATGGCTCTAGTGTACTTTTCTCAACACGGGCATCATCAACAGAAATATGCTCGAATGATTAGCTCTCCACTTCTAGCTCCTCAATTTGGCGTATAAGCTCCTCTTCAACTTCACACAACTCATTAATATTTTGTTGAGCGTTAGACGCATCAACCTTTGCATTCAATTGAGCCTCTAAGTCGTGAATATCAGTGCTAAACTTTTCAATCTCTTGTCCCAGTTCAGCTCTTCCTTCTATTAAGTCTTTCATTACATCTCTAATTTTCTCACGTTGAACCTCATATATTTTCGATCTTTCAGCTTGTTCTACCAGCCAATTTTGACTCAAAATCTCCTCTTTTTCAAAACTTTCCTCTTGCTGGTACTCGCTCTCTTCATTTAATTCTTTCATATCTATTTTCATTCTTGTGATTGTTGCCCTCATTCTTTTCATAGCTTTTTTGAGTTCATCCTGTTGCTTTGCTACCTGCCTCAAATATCCCTAATATATGCATAAGGTTTCATATCCTGCACTTCATTCCCCCTATCAAACTCACAAATATCATTATAAAGATCATAATAAGGGCTTAGAGAAGGATGAAAAGAATTAAGACAACCATCCCAATCTCCATCTTGACCACCACACATATTACAAATATTCCAGTCAAAGGATTGAGATTGTGCGTACAACTCGCTCCCGGAAATATTCTGACAATTTTTCCACCAGTGGGGTCCTCCAAAATATGTAAAAGGATCATCAAGATAAGAATAACCATCATTCAAATAATTTTATTCCAAGATGCTATGTTAAAATAAATAAAAAATTACTAACTAAACTAAATTTAAAAAAAAACATGAATAGATAAATTTTTTTTGTCTAATCTAGAAAAATTGTTAATTTCTAAGCTCCCCGGTAACGGCGCCAAAAACTTGTTGTGACCAAATACACTCACGCAAGTATACATGATCGTCAAGTAATAGAGTAGTGAGTAGAGTATTGTTCCCACGAAGATTTATGATTAGCTTTTAACTGATTCAAACTCAATTAACTTATTGATTCAAGATATTTCTCACAAAATAGATAATTTACTAATTTACTTCCTAAAAGTATCAAGTAATGAAATAACTAGAGATCAACCACAAGACTTAAAATTTCGAATAACAATCAATAGGAGATAATATTCCATGGTCATGGGTTAGCTAACAATTGTGTTGCGTTCTTAGCTTAAAATGACTAATTGATTTATCTAGATTGTTGATTGACAAGGTTGATATTACTCATAAGACTCTGTCGAGTTCTTACTCGCATATTCAAGCTAACTTAATGCCTATATGTCTATGGAATTAAAATTAACAAGAATGCATTTACACTTCCTGTATTTCAACCAAACAAGGCAATTATGTATATGTCTATCCTAATTGCGAATCCGTTCCCCGATGCCCAGGTTCAAGAATTTGTTCTACTCAATCCTATATGCAATCTAGAATCCCCACTTTCGAGTTCAACTCTAGATTCGTAGAGAGTATTCAATTGGTGATCAAGCAATCAAATAATTAAGCGCAAGATTGAATAAATAAACCAATATGATAAATCAAGAAATCAAAATCAATATTCGAATAACAATAGTCATGAAAGAACCACAACCCTAGAACGTGAAGTTTAGCTCCACATAGACATGGTATCCAAACAACAAATCATACAAAGAAACATAAAAATTACTAAGTTTGGCGGAAGAAAATATGAATTCGGGCCTCCACAGTGGCTCTGTGCTTGTATTTTCCTCTCAAAAACGTCCTCCTCAGGTCAAAAGTTACTCTAAAAAAACATTCTCCCCCTTAAAATAAGTTTAGGTTGGTTTTTATATGAGTTGGGAACGTCTAGGAGTCGAAATAACTGAGTCCTAGTCGAAAAAGACAACTTTCCCGTCTTGAGCGTCCAGGGCAGTGTGGGGCACTAGCCCTGGCGCTCAAATATTTTAGCTGCTGTAAATTGCTCAAATTTCACTTTTTGCTTTTTCTTCCCAATTTCGCTTCAATTCGCGTCATTTTGTACCAAATTATATCCGAATGATTTCTACACATAAAAATACTATAATTTAACACAAATTATCATATTATACATCTCAAACTTTCGAGACATGAACAAAATATGAGGTAATATATATAAAAATATGCGTACTTTAAACCGATTATCAGGCCTGAATCTGCATTAGCCGAATTGATGAGTTTCAATTACAAGATGGTTATAGAAAATAATTGTTTGTAATTAACTTTTAACTAACCAAAAATGAATAGTGTAGAAAGCTTTTACTCTAACTAAGAGTGCAAACGTCTCAACTTTCTTTTCAATGTGGAAATTCCTTTCGTGCTTGGTCCATTCCACTGAATGTCTTTATCCAAAGTTGGGACAAAGACCCCAGACCAAACGTGACGCAACGCATATCAAGGCATAATTAATTTATAATAAAACGTTAAAGTAATTTTTCCAGTATATTATTTTCAATATAAACAATGAAAACTGACCAAGTCACATCGAAAATATCTCTCATATTCATTCAACTAAAACAGAACAACAAGAAAAAAATAATAGGTCAAGCCTTTCCAATGTACTGCTAGTTTCTCCCTCTTGACCGCTTTTCCTGTGCTCCTTCCTTACGAGACGAATTCAAAATTTAAATTAATATATTTAATTTAATATTTAAATTTTTTTTATAACTAAACCCTTTGTATTTTATATTTATATTTCATGTTAAAGATGATGGGTTAAGTTGAACCCGATGATACATGTGCCCCATGCCCCTTTCCACTCCATCCCATGTCCTTGTCAGTCAAAGGATCTGGAGACCATAACATTTACTCATTTTAGGATGCAGATATGCATTAGAAACCTGAGTTTCAATCTACTGTAAGCTTGTACATTTTTGGCAAATATTGGTACCACTAATTTTCTTCTTCACCGTGGAGAAGCCACCTTTTGCTAAGAGTGATTAATTGATCATCCTTCATCGAAATATTACGAAATTTAAATTTTATATATAAGTATAAAATATTAAATTTTAGATGTATATAAAATATACGGAACACCTTTGACTACGTAGAAATGAAACAAGTTTTGTAACTTCACTTTGACTATGGATTCTTGTAAATCAAGGCCAATTCAGAAATTTGAACTTGATTTGGCGGGGTGCGTTAGGCTTTGGCTGTAGTGCAACGCCAAAGCGACGCGCAGAAACCCGGATACAAGGCCAATGCAGAAATTTAGACTTGATTTGGTGGGATGCGCCAGGCTTTGGTTGTAGTGCAACACCAAAGTGACGCGTAAAGGCTCGGATAGCAAGCTACCCTGATGAACTTTCCCTTAAAAGATTGAATTAATATCGTGTGGGTCGATGACTCACATATAAGATATTAAACAGATAAGAACATATACTACACTTGATCTTAGCCAAAAGGCCGAGAAAGGTATGCTTTAGTTTGTGTACGACCTTTCGGTTTTATATCATGTAACGACCCGACCGGTCATTTTGAGCTCTAGTGCATCGTCCAGCGGTTTGAAGTCGTGAGCAACTCAATTTCAAGTATTATGACTTGTAGGTGTGGTCGGAATTGAATTTCGGAAAGTTTAGATTTGATTTGGAAAGAAAATTCTCAATTCGGAAGCCTTAAGTTGGAAGAATCAACTAAGATTGGAATTTTGAGTAAACGACCTCCGAATCAGGATTTGAAGGTTCCTGCAGGTTCGTGTGATGATTTCAGACTTGGGCGTATGTCTGGATCGGGTTTTAGATAACCCAGAAGCGTTTCGGCGTATATTATAGAAGACAACATTTTAGAAGAATTTCATAAATTTGGGTCGTAAGGCATTTCAGTGTTATTGATGTCCGTTTAGGATTCTGAGCCTGGGAATAGTTCCGTATGGTGATTCTGGAATTGGGAGCGCGATCGGAAGTGAATTTGGATGTCCGTAGGTCATTTTGAAGTCATTTGACTAAAGATAGAGATTTGAAGCTTTTTGAGAAATCCGACCCGAAGTGGAAATTTTGATATCGGGGTCGGTATGCGATTCCGGAAGTTGGAGCAGGTCCATAATGTCAAATATGACTTGCGTGCAAAATTTGAGGTCAATCGAACGTGATTTGATAGGTTTCGACATCGAATGTGGAGGTTTGAAATTTCAAAGTTCATAAAGTTTGAGTTTGAGTGCGATTCATGATTTCGGCGTTGTTTGATGTGATTTGAGGCCTCGAGCAAGTCCGTGGGGTGTTATGGGACTGAGCCGTGGGATTGAACTGGGTCTTGGGGGCCTCGAGTGTGTTTTGGGGTGAATTCGGACCATTTTTCTCTGTTTTGCTGATGCTGTCTTCTGGTGTATCTGGTGTGCTATGTGATCGCGGCCCCTTGTGTGCGATCGCAATGAAGGAAATTTGATGGCTGGATTTTTGGTCTATGCGATCGCATAAGTATGAGTGCGATCGCGGAGAAGATATTCAAGGGAGCTGGAGTTTTGCCTATGCGATCGCAGGGTTGGAGTTGCGATCACATAGTGTGCGTTTGGAGGTTGTGAGGCGTTTGGCATGTGCGAACGCGGGAGCTTGCATGCGAACCCACAGGAGGAATTAGGGAGGCAGCATAGAAGGCCTATGCGATCACGGAGCATGTTGTGCGATCGCATAGGAGGGTCGCCTGGGCAGTGTTATGTTTTAAACGGGAAAATTTCATTTCTTCTCCAAATTTCTTTTGGTTTGGACGATTAAGAGTGGGTTTTCGTCAAGCATCACTAGGTAAGTAATTCCTTCATGTTTTTTAAGATTAATACAAGTTATATGCATGGATTAAACATGAAAGATTGTGAAAAATTGGGATTTTTAAAGAAAACCTAGAAAATTGCATTTCGGATTTCTACCACGAATTTGAGCATGGAATTTAGAGTAAATTGTATATTTGAGCTAGTAAGGCTATGGGTAGAGTATATCTTCGAGAAATTTCGAAATCCGGGCATGTGGGCCCGAGGGCATTTGGTCAATTCACTAAGCGGAGTTGGAAAATTATATAACTTGAATTGTTGCAAATATTAGAGTATATTTTCATTGGTTTGTCGTTATTTGGATAGTTTTGGGGCGTTGTGCGTCCATTGGAGCCATCGGAAGGGCTTGGAAGCCGGTTATGGAATTTCGGAGCGAGGTAAGTCTCCTTTCTAACTTTGTGAGGAGGAATTGTCCCCCTAGGTGAACTAATTAAGTATGTGCTACTATCTGCGAGGGCTACGTACGCGCAAGGTGACGGGAGTCTGTGCGTAGCTACTATTATGCCATGTCCGGGTAGTCTAGGACCCACTAGCATGCCTTACTTGTTGTATCTGTGATCTTGCCTGTAATATTAGACTACTAATATAATCGAAATCGTAATTGAATATCTAAAGAAGACTAGAGTTCATTTTCTTAATTATCTAGAAAGAGAATTGATTTCCTCCGTGGATAATTGTATACTGGATAAGGTTATATTATTGAATATTATTAAACTTGGCAAATGAATCTCGAGAAAAAAATTTAAATACTAATTTTTGTTATTTTTAAAAAAGAAATTTGTCAATTTACTTGAGTAATTGTTTTCCCGATGTAATCGAGGTGGACTGTTGATTGTGCATGACTGCATGTGACCGCTTCGCAATTTACATTCCGCGAGCGGAGTGTTATTTCCCCCACTCTCATGGGAGCGGGCCGTACGCCACGGCGAGATTGAAAGAAATATTATGGTTTGGGCCGTTCGACCCTCGGCAGTGCACAAATATGATTATTATGATGGCTCAGGCCGGTTGTCCTTATCCCGTATGCGCATGCTAAATTGTTAAATATTTTTCATGGATTTTGAAGTGATAAGATATTTGGGGGAAAATAAAGAAGTAATTGTTTATTTAAGATACTTGGGGGAAAACAAAGAAGAAATGGTTTATTTAAGATATTTGGGGGAAAATGAGGAAGTGGTAACCGTTTATTTACTTCCAGTATTTACTTGGATTTCAGTGCCTTATATATTTGCTGCTTTACTACCTTTACATGCCTACCGTTTTCATCATATTCTGTTAAAATTAATTTGTTGGACCTTAGTGAGTGTCTAACTCGACCTCTTGTCACTACCTCTCTAAAATTAGGCGGGCGACTTACTGAGTACACGTTATTTTTGTACTCATGCTACACTTGCTGTGCATTTTTATTGCACAGGTACTTTCATAGTAAACTTGGTGTTTTCAAGTAAGGTGGGGTATTCTCCTGTGATGTATTGTCGTCGTCCTTGATCGAATGTAATGTGTTAAGTTCGTCGGTGTTATGGCTTCTTCGGTTGTATTGACTCAGAGTGTTGTGAAGTAGTATTGAAGAAGCGGTTGTTAGAGATCGTGTTGCGTGGTGGTTCAGGACTGAATAATTATTTCTAATGAAGGCAGCTCGAGATAGATGATCTTCGGAGAGTTTGAAGTCGTGGTAATCTTTTGGTTTAAGAGCTACAGAGAATGATACTGAATTGAAGCTAGGCGGTGGTTCCATTTCTAGGAGGCCAGGTGTATGAAGTGGAAGTCGAGCAGTCGCACAATGGGGGAGCGGCAGCATAGTGGTGAACTAGAAGGTGTTGTCGTGCATTTAATGGATGTCCATGAGGAGCGGACGGACTAGTAAAGTTGGTAAATGAAGCAGGGCGTATATGGGGTATTGATGTCGCAGAGAGTGTGCATTTCAACGTCGTTGGAAGGTGTCCGCGGGTGATTTCCATCGATGGGTTATCTCCTGTGAATAGGTTAGCGGTGGCAAGGTTGGCAAGTTTCCGCGAGGGATTCTAGTGCCTATTCGGTAGGAGGCAGAATGTGTGAATGATGCTAGAGAATTTGAGTATTTAGGGAGTGCTAACAAGAGAATTTGGAAGAATTGGACGGATTGGTTGAGTAAGATCATGTTAACAAAGGAGAAAGGATCTCGGCAGGGTCTAGAGTGGTGCAAGGAGTAGCTTCGAGCTAAGTGGGAGAGTCCCACCATCTGCAGTTGGGTTGTAGGATTGTCTTCTCATGGGGTTGCGGATTGTCGGCGTGTACTCAAGTTATCACAACTAAGGGAAAGGAGTAAAATGGTAATTGTGCGTGGGATTTGATGAATATGTGCATAAGTTGGCCCTGTCAGACCGGGGTTAGGCTTTGGAAGATTCAGAATTTATGCTTAAGGCATGGGCGAGTTGTAGGGGTAGCGACTCAGTCACATGTTTCATTGAAAAGGGTGTTCATGTGCTAGAAGAGCCTTGGAGTTGATTGTATTCGGGGCCAGTCAGAGTGGGTGAATCTCAATAGCGGTCCTAGTGACTTCAAAAGTTAAGGATGCGGTGTTTAAGGTTTAGAGGCAGCAGTATGATTAAGAATTTAGCTTTTGCAGCGTAATCTCAGAGAAAGGGAAAATGGTTGGAGTGTTCTATGTTATTTTCAGCATGCAGGGTAGTATTGGAGGGGTGAGAGAAATAAACTCCGGGTTGTAGAAATATTATCAGGAGGGTATGAGACGGGTTGCGGAATTTAGGCGGCATGGTCTCGTGAATCAAGGTCACTCGGGATGAGTGAGGGTTGAGTTTGCTATGAGTTGAAGGAAGTTACTATTATTCCTGAGGCAATTGAAGATGATTAAAAGAATATAGATTGATTTGCCGTGGTTGAAATGGCATATTTACGGCAGTGATCAGTTCCTTCGATGTGATTAAGTTATGCATGTGGTTTGGGCTGGTATGTGCGGGGCTTGTTGGCCGTCGAAATAGATTTCATGTAGGAGCATTCGAGTGCTATGGTCTGTCAAGTGTAGGCGGATCCCGGAAGGGTTATGGTGGTATAGACTACTACTTAAGGATTGCATGTATAGTGATTGTGGAAATTCACTCGTGTGTTGTGGTGGTTCTCTTGAATTAAGGTAAGTAACAAGTTTCTATATGATGAAGTGTTCACCCTATTAGTGGTTCAGAAGTTATGATGGAATTCTTGCACTATCTCATATTGGCATGTTAGGTGTGGTAAGCATTATGTAACTGGAAGTAAGGAATCGAGGTTGCGGTTCGGTGTTGACAAGGATGTCATGATCTCGGATGAGCAAGAATAAGGTATTTGAATGTTTAGAGTAAGATGGTGTTGTCTTCAATGTCACCTGAGATCGGTGTTTGGTGAAAGAGGCTTTGCATCCTAGTTGTGGGTTCTTGATTTGCTTTGCAACATTAGTGTGGTCGGTGGTATAGATGTGCAGACTTGTTGCCTTTTGTGGAAGGTCGTGGAAGCATGACCGCAGGAAGATTGTATAAGTGTGACATGTAGTCACCTGATTGGTTGAAGATTTAGACCAAGTATAAGGAAGTGCAACATTGCTTATTTGAGAATTTATGCCTGGAAGGCGTTCGGTTCTGTTGATTGTGCATTATGGGGTGTTTGTCCCGGCGATGATGGTTGTTCTCGTGTATTATGAGAGGAAGTGGGTTAATACGGACCCAGGTAAGGCTATTAGCTTAGTTTGGTGCGAGCAAGGTAGACTCGATGTTTGTGGATGGGTTTAAATATGATTATGGGCTCCGTATGAGCCAGGCATGTTTATTTCAGTAGAGTGGTCCTCATCAAAAGGTATTAGAACAACAGATGTTATTCCGTCTTCGTCAAATTCAGGTGATGATATTATTGTGCAGTGTGAGTTGTGAAACGACTTGATAATTTCTTATGTGTTGAGATCTCCGCGTAGTGATGATGTTGTGAGAAGGACAACTCTTGGGATCCAGAGTGTGTGTGTGTGTGTATATATATATATATATATGTATCACACCTCGGTTGTGCTTGATTTTTGTAGCATATGGCTTTATCACTCTCCCCGGGATGGTATTATGCACTTAGCGTGCTTGTGACCGATATTCGATAATTTGTAATAGTGAGCGATTCAGCTCCGTGTATCTTCTTATGTCAATTTTATGTGTGGATCGGGTGGCACGTCGCCACAGGTATGTTATTTGGATCGGGTTGCACGCCGCAACAGTGTGATGATGAGTAAGGTTACTATATTTATTTTTCTTATGTTTTACTTCCTATTTTCTGAGGAAAGTTCATATTAGTTGCGTGAGTTGAATAGTCCCTTCCTGAGTCATTTCTTATTTATCATGTTCGAGTTATGGCCTATTGGCGCGATGTGGTATCGTGTGAGGCTATTGGTCATGTTTGGGGTGATTTCTTGTCTGAACAGTTCATACTGGGTGAGACGAGATTATTGGATCGGGGATCAGCGCGATAAGATTTTGCGGACTATATTAAAGAACAAATACCATTATTTGGTTCGTAATAAGGTGATGATTCTAGTCAAGAGGAGATATTCAATGATTTGTTAACTCGGCAGTTTATTATGAATTTCTACACATCTCCTCCGTTGTGGTTGTAACGCCAACATTATAGCAGGATGTATATATATATCATGAGGTGCATCGGGAGAATCAGATTCGTGGAATTTTGGCTATTAAGGTTCAGGGAGTGTCATTGTGGTCAGATGATGAGCTATGCGGTGCATGGTGCCGATTCAACAAAGGTATGTAGTCATGTTTTGGTATGTCGTGTGGTAGTTGATACAGTGTTTATATTGGAACTAGGCCTGGCAGAGAATTTCAGGTGTTGGAACTTGATTCTAAGCCTATTATATGGATAAAAGAAGAAATCTTCAGATTTGATCAAGCTAATGTACTCAACTGGGTTGTGGTAGCACGGGCAGGTGATCGGGGTGTTAAACAGTGATTTCAGATAACTCCAGAGCAGTTCTTAGCACGTTCGAGGACGAACGTCTGTTTAAGTGGGGGAGAATGTAACGACCCGACCGGTCGTTTTGAGCTCTAGCGCGTCGTTCAGCGGTTTGAAGTCACGAGAAGCTCTATTTCAGGTATTATAACTTGTAGGTGTGGTCCGAATTGAATTTCGAAAAGTTTAGAGTTGATTTGGAAAGAAAATTCTCAATTTGGAAGCCTTAAGTTGGAAGAATCAACTAAGATTGAAATTTTGAGTAAACGACCTCCGAATCAGGATTTGAAGGTTCATGCAGGTTTGTATGATGATTTCGGACTTGGGCGTATGTCTGGATCGGGTTTTGGATAATCCGGGAGCGTTTCGGCGTATATTATGGAAGATAGCATTTTAGAAGAATTTCATAAATTTGGGTTGTAAGTCATTTCAGTGTTATTGATGTCCGTTTAGGATTCCAAGCCTGGGAATAGCTCCGTATGGTGATTCTGGAGTTCGGAGCGCAATCGGAAGTGAATTTGGATGTCTGTAGGTCATTTTGAAGTCATTTAGCTAAAGATAGAAATTTGAAGGTTTTTGAGAAATCCGACCAGAAGTGGAAATTTTGATATCAGGGTCGGAATGCGATTCCGAAAGTTGGAGCAGGTCCGTAATGTCAAATATGACTTGCGTGCAAATTTTGAGGTCAATCGGACGTGATTTGATAGGTTTCGGCATATAATGTGGAGGTTTAAAATTTTAAAGTTCATAAAGTTTGAGTTTGAGTGCAATTCATGATTTCGACGTTGTTTGATATGATTTGAGGCCTTGAGCAAGTCCGTGGGGTGTTATGGGACTGAGATGTGGGATTGGACGGGCTCCCGGGGGCCTCGGGTATGTTTCGGGGTGAATTTAGACCATTTTTCTCTGCTTTGCTGCTGCTATCTTCTGGTGTATCTGGTGTGCTATGCGATCGCGGCCCCTTGTGTGCGATCGCAATGAAGGAAATTTTAGGGCTGGATTCTTGGTCTATGTGATCGCATAAGTATGATGCGATCGCGGAGAAGAGATTCAAGGAGGCTGGAGTTTTGCTTATGCGATCGCAGGGTTGGAGTTGCGATCGCACAGTGTATTTTGGAGGCTGTGAGGCGTTTGGCCTGTGCGAACGCGAGAGCTTGCATGCGAATGTACAGGAGGAAGTAGGGAGGAAGCATAGAAGGCCTATGCGATAAAGTAGCATGTTGTGCGATCACATAGGAGAGTTGCCTGGGCAATGTTATGTTTTAAGCGGGAAAATTTCATTTCTTCTCCAAATTTCTTTTGGTTTGGACGATTAAGAGTGGGTTTTCGTCAAGCATCACTAGGTAAGTAATTCCTTCATGTTTTTAAGATTAATACAAGTTATATGCATGGATTAAACATGAAAGATTGTGAAAAAATTGGAAAATTTTAAAGAAAACCTAGAAAATTGTATTTCAGATTTCTACCATGAATTTGAGGATGGAATTTAGAGTAAATTATATATTTGAGCTAGTAAGGCTATGGGTAGAGTATATCTTCGAGAAATTTTGTAATTCGGGCACGTGGACCCGAGGGTATTTTGGTCAATTCACTGAGCGGAGTTGGAAAATTATATAATTTGAATTGTTGCAAATATTAGAGTATATTTTTATTGGTTTGTCGTTATTTGGATAGTTTTGGGGCGTTGTGCGTCCAATGGAGCGGTCAGAGGGCTTGGAAGCCGGTTATGGAATTTCGGAGCGAGGTAAGTCTCCTTTCTATTTGTGAGGGGGAATTGTCCCCCTAGGTGAACTAATTAAGTATGTGCTACTATCTGCGGGGGCTACGTACGCGCGAGGTGACGGGAGTCCGTGCGTAGCTACTATTATGTCATGTCCGGGTAGTCTAGGACCCACTAGCATGCCTTACCTGTTGTAGCTGTGATCTTGCCTGTAATATTAGACTACTAATATAATCGAAATCGTAATTGAATATCTAAAGAAGACTAGAGTTCATTTTCTTAATTATCTAGAAAGAGAATTGATTTCCTCCGTGGATAATTGTATTCCAGATAAGGTTATATTATTGAATATTATTAAACTTGGCAAATGAATCTCGAGAAAAGATTTAAATACTAATTTTTGTGATTTTAAAAAAAGAAATTTGTCATTTACTTGAGTAATTATTTTTCGGATGTAATCGGGGTGGACTGTTGATTGTGCATGACTGCATGTGACCGCTTCGCAATTTATATTCCGTGAGAAGAGTGTTATTTCCCCCACTCTCATGGGAGCGGGCCCTACACCACAACGAAATTGAAAGAAATATTATGGTTCGGGTTGTTCGACCCTCGGTAGTTCACAGAGATGATTATTATGATGGCTCAGGCCGGTTGTCCTTATCCCGTATGCGCATGCTAAATTGTTAAATGTTTTTCATGGATTTTGAAGTGATAAGATAATGTGGGAAAAATAAAGAAGTAATTGTTTATTTAAGATATTTGGGGGAAAACAATGAAGAAATGGTTTATTTAAGATATTTGGGGAAAAAATGAGGAAGTGGTAACCGTTTATTTACTTTCAGTATTTACTTGGATTTCAGTGTCTTATATATTTGCTGTTTTACTATCTTTACATGCCTACCGTTTTCACCATATTCTGTTAAAATAAATTATTTGGACCTTAGTGAGTGTCTAACTCGACCTCTCGTCACTACCTCTCTGAGGTTAGGCATGCGACTTACTGAGTGCACGTTGTTTTCGTACTCATGCTACACTTGCTGTGCATTTTTATTGCACAGGTACTTTCGTAACGACGTGGCTGGTTGGAAACTTAGGCGAGCTGCATCATCCGGAGGCGATCCGAAGCTGATAGAGTCTCCCTCATATTGTATTTAATTCCAGTTTAAATTCCTTGTCCAATTTGTATTTCGGACAAGCTTGTAGTATTTGTGAAATTCTTAGAATTTGCTCATGTACTTGTGACACCGGGTTCTGGGATGTGTTGGGTTATATTTGCTAAAATGAAATATTTACACCATTGTATTTACTTAACGGATTTTATTTAGTTATTATATAATAAAGTGAAAGGTAACGATTTTCATAAATGCTAAAACAGGAAAATAGATTCAATCTTTCCCCTTCCGGTCCCAGGGAATCTTATCATTTGGTAGATCCAAGTCCATGGCCTATTTCGGGTTCACTCGGAGCTTTGGCAACAACCGTAGGAGGTGTGATGTACATGCACTCATTTCAAGGGGGTGCAACACTTCTCAGTTTGGGCCTCATATTTATCCTATATACCATGTTCGTATGGTGGCGCGATGTTCTACGTGAATCCACGTTCGAAGGACATCATACAACTTAACTATTTAATGATTGGCTTGCCTGATAATGATGTCCGGCGCCATCACGACCTTATGGATTTTGGGTCGTGACATATTAGTTCTCTCTTTTGTGGTTTTGTTAGCTTTCGATGTGGGATTCTAGGCTGGAGAATTTTATGTTATGCGCTTTTAACTTGCCTGCAGGGAAAAAAGGAAACAGCTAAATCTTCTCGCCTTATGCAAAGCTTATGATTTCACGTCAGATGTAATGGATAAGAGAAATTTCAGCCAAAAAGGAAAAAGTTATGATATGAAAGATTGTTTACCAAGCATGGAAAATACTTACCCCAGATATTTATATGACAAGCTAAGTAATTTAAGCGTAGCAGCTAAAAAATAGGAATACATATCATTTAAGTATGGCCCCAAAATTTTATACAAGCGAATTCAGTAAGATGATGGTGGTTATTGATATAAGTAATGTCGTGTAAGACACGTGGAGGCTTTCATAACTTTTTTTTTAAAAAACAATTTAAGCAAATATACTTTCATGTTTTATCAAAATTTAAGATCGAAACTAGAGGTGAGCATCGGCCGATTCGATTCGATTTTCATGAAGTTTGGTTCGATTTGTTTGATTTTCGATTTTTTATTTGGTGCACCAATAACCAAACCAAAATTAGTTCGGTTTTTGCTAATTCGATTCGATCGATTTGGTCTTGTCGTATTGAGCTTTTAAATTGGATTTTTTCAACTAAAAAATATGACTAATTTATGTCTTAGTGCAACTAAAACTTGAAAACGCGATATTTATGATATGATTAGCCAAATCATTTAGTTGATGTAGGAAATATAAATTTATTTGACAAATATTACCTACAGTTTAACTATCTCGTAGATAGCAATATGGGCGACGCGCAAGCAAACATAGATGAAAGATGCATTGACAAATAAAAAGGAATAATTTTTAGAATGTGAGACTTTATTTAGGTGTGAGTTTCAAATTTTATAATGCAAATATATGGAAAAGTTGGGCTAGACAACTTAAGAGGAGCTCAGAGGCTAGGACCCATATTGAAAAACTTCAGTTTTTGGTTTAATCGAAAACCGCAATTGCAAAACCGAGCACCGAAATTATTGAAAACATAAATCACAAACCGACCGAATAAGTAGAAAAATCGAAACCGAATAAACTGAAATTTATGATTCGGTCGGTATTATGCCCACCCCTAACCGAAACAACTAAAATTCACTTTGTAGATAGATTAATTTTTGAAGTAGGTAAAATTGTAGAATATTTTATTGATTTCAAGATAAAAATAAAGTGAAATAGAAAAGAGACAAAAGACAAAGGTAAGAATAGTAAATTCAAAAGGAACAATCTGTCTTGTACCCACATAACTCCGGCCTACTAGAGATCACAAACAAATTATAAATTATGTGCAAGCGCTACAAATGGGACTCGTACGCGACACCTTCCATATATTTTGAGCCATTTTCACCACCCCAACAGACCGCTCACTTAATTAAAGTGGGTTTAAGTTTTACTTTTATATGTTTTTCGTTATTTCAAGTATAATTTAGCAACACATATAGTGTAATTTCTTAGCGAAGCAGATTCAACTGAACTCGTTTGACACTATGTGGATCAGCCCTGACGGTATGTGATAAATAGTGTGTGAACAATACCGGATGCTGGTAAGTTAGTGTTTGCTAAAATTTTCGACATTTGTTAGAATGGCAAATAATGAAGATGAACTAATGTTCTTCTTATTGATTTTTCTTCTTCTCTTGTTGTCCTAACTTTTTTGTGGATGAACTTTACATCTAGGTCTTTATGTTCCATATCACTACTTTCCTGGATAAAGAAAAGTAAAAATAAGCAGATAAAAAAAAGAAAAGCAAAGATTTTGTTAATTTTTCTGAAAATCATAATAGTTATACGTAAGAATTGAAAATGCGACATATACTATGGAAGCGCATTAATTTGCGGTTGTACTTATTTTTGAAGTGTGGTGGTTATTGGACAATATGCTAAAGATCATTCAAATTTAATGGATTCCACCTAAACCTGTTAACTGGGCCGGGCTGGGTCAACCTATTGACAGCCCGAATCAACCCGGTTCAGCCCGGTCTGCTAGGGGGTGAGACGGGTTGGGGAGGATTAGGGGTGGAGCCGGACGGGGGCGGGCATTTTTTGGTAACCGGTGTCCCTGAATCCGGTTAGCCCGGTTACCTACTACCGAGTTTTTACCGGGCTACAATCCAGTCTAGCCTAGTTACCGTTAAAAAATTTAAATTTTCAAATTCAAAAATGACCGTTGGACGACGGCCATTTTTTGCAATTTTGCGCATTTCGGCCTATCCCCTTAAGAAAATAGTCCTGCACCCTTAATAATTAATAAATTATAATTTTAACCTTTTAATATCCATAAATAGCCCCCTTCTTCTTCATTTCTTCTCACAATTTGCTCTCTTACTACTCTAATTCTCTCTCAATTCTTTCTTGATAATATTGCTTATTACTCTCAAGTTCTCAATTACTTATTATTTCAAGTTTCATCAAATATTTGCTTTAGCCACTAAAAAAGTATAATTATCAAATATCAAATATTCAAGTGAAGTGTTGTGTCAATATCATCCAATATCAATTGAAGTGTGATATCATATTTAGTGCGGCATCCGAAATCCCGGTACACTCGTTCCATCTCTTTCTCTTCTTTGGTGTATTTTTATTTTATTATTTAGAATTATTAATTTAGTTTGTAATTTACATAATGGATATATTTAGAGCAGTCAGAAAAGCGTGTACTAGTAGGAGTGGTAGTAGTAAGAGTAAAAATTCATAAAAGAACAAGAAGTGGCATTGGTTCTTCTAGTAGCTTTACAAATATTTCTGAAAGTTCACCTGAAAATTTGAGAGTAGATTATGAGAAACTTCAAGAAAATTATGGTATAGATGATAATTTAGATGATATTTAATTACCTGATAATCTTAAAACACCACCACCTACACCTAGTACTGCTAGTCAAAATACTAGGTGTGTAGATCGTGGTAATACAGGTAGGTCTCCCCTCCCTATTAAGAAGAATCGAAGATTAAGAAGTAAGTGTTGGAATTTTTTTTTAAAGAGTAGAAGATAAAAATTATGTAAGATGTCAAATTTGTAAGGAAGTTTATAGACATGAGACCGGAGGTAAGTAAGGGAGAACGTGTCAACATTGTGGGCACATGGTGGATAACCACCCTATTGCATGGTGTTCTGATGAGGAAGGTGGCAACAAAAACTTAACCTGGGTACTGGCGATTTAATGGGTAAATATGATACAGTGAAAGGCCGGGAAGAATTAGCTAAAATGATTGTTTTAGGCTATTTACCTTTTAGTTTTGCTGCTTCACCATACTTTGTTACTTTTATTCAAAGAATTCGTAACACTTTGTTTAAAGGTATTCCTAGAATTACTTGTAGAGTTGGTATCTTTAGACTTTTTAGACAATATCAGACATATATCTATTATTTGTTCGCCAGTCTTTCTTATAGAGTTTCTCGTACTTCTGATATTGGTCGTGATGTTAATAGAAATGATTATTTGACTGTTACATATCATTGATAGACGATAATTTTTGTATGCAAAAATGTATTATTACTTTTAAATATGATAAGATCAAAGTCATACTGGTGCATTTATAAGTAATACTATCCATGAAGTTGTTATATTTTACAATCTTTCAGAATTTTTTTTTTGTATGTCATTTGATAATGCTTCTAACAACAATTATGCTATTATACTATTAAAATTGTATATACACCCACCACTTCCTGAAATATTTCCCATGAGGTGTGCATGACATATTTATAATTTAATTGTTAAGAGTGGCGTTGAATTATTTAGAAATGAGATCACTTTAGTTAGAAGAGTTGTTGGTGTAATTCAAGAAAATAATAGAAGTGCTAGATTAGATGCATTCAATGATAAATGTGTACAATATGGACTAAAACCAAGACTCATGTCTGAAGAAATAGTTACTAGGTGGAATTATACTTATTTATTCTTAAGATGCCGTTATAAATATAAAATGCATATAACTGAAGTTGCTAATTTTCATTGTACCAATCCTAACCATTTGTTAACATCTAGAACTTGGGATGTCATTGAAGATGTTGTAAATATTTTACAAAAAATTTTGTAGCTACACTTGAGTTTTCTGGAGCTTATTATCCTACTATTGCAAATGGTTTAGTTCATATTGCTGAAATTTCTCTTTTACTCCATAATTTCAAGAAGAAAGAAGGATATGATTTTATTGCTGAATCTATGCTAGATAAATTTAAGAAATATTTATATTAAATTTCCCCTATTTACCAAATTGGTGCTATTTTAAACCCTTCTATCAAAATGGTCACTTGTCGCCAATTAATCACTGCTTTATATGTTTATATAGATATTGGACCAACTGAAACCCCAGATGTTGAAACTTGTATTTCTAATCTACACAAACAATTACAAACTTTATATAATTATTATGCTAACATTATTGATGCTTCTACTACTGTAGATGCAAATATTCCTGCAAATTCAGTTTCAACATTGACATCCGGTGCTTTGGAGGATAACGATGGTGTTGAAGGTTGTTTGATTGCCTACACTACGAGAGCATCAACAAACCAGTAGCAAGAATATCGATAAATTTCAATTCTACTTGTAAAAGTCGCCAGGGACCCGCACAAATAAATTTCTACCGCTAGGTTGTTGGAGGAGCAACTCAAATCAATTTTCTATTCTTTTGGTCATGGCTCGAGACGTGCTAAATGTGCTGATTGCCATGCATGGATAAGATCTAGTGTGCATTGGATAGTAACGTTTTGGAAGTTCTAGTGTGCTTCAGAGATTGGATAAGATCGGAAAGGAAAAATCAAGGGCATGAAGAGGTAGATGAAACAGATGACCAAGAAATTGGAGATATAATAGCTTATGGTAGCAATGTCGGAAACCAAGAACCCCATGTTGACATGGATGAACTTACAAAAATGATGCAAACCATGTGATGTACTCTTTCTTATTTTTTATAATTGTTGTAAACTTTTAATTTGCAAGTTCAAAAATAAAAAATAAAATAAAATAAAATAGAACTTGTATTACTTATTATTCAATGAAAACATAAAACGAAAGCCTTCAGAGTTTGATCCTTACATATTTGTCTTATTAAATAATTTTTTGTCACGACCCCAAGTCCTAACAGGTCGTGATGTCGCCAATCGTGGAACTAGGCTAGCCAACAATCACATAACTACACATTTGTTTTACTATAATTTCTCAAAAATTAATAATAACCACCAACATAGTATAAAAATAATTTCCTTAAGTCTTTGCGCCCTAATAATAATCTAACATTCTAAAAAACTCTCCCAATACTAGAGTCAACATGGTCAAGAGCATCTAAAAAATAAAACTAACTCTGTTAATGTCTTAATCAATATCTATGAAATAAATACTAATACTAATAAAGGAAGGAAAATGGAGAAGCTGCGAACGCTAAACAGTTACCTCGAAATACCGTAAGCTGCTGAATACGAACGAAGACAGCTACTGCTCCGAACCGGTACCTGGATCGTGCACAGAGGCACAAGGAGTAATGATGAGTACGCCAACTAAGTAGTAATGAAAATAAATCACAGTCTGAGAAATACGAAACACACATCACATATACACCAATTCACAAAAACTGTAAAACACCAAGTCACCATAAAGTATTCATCAAATACATAAGTTCAAAAACCAATTTCCAGAAATCCTTTGAAACAAGTATAATTTCAAATCTCAGTAAAACTCTCAGTAAAATCAATTTGAAAAACGAAGTGAATCACAGTCAAAAACTCAGTAAAATCATCATAAATCTGCCCCTCGGGCCATAATCATTTCTCGCAATAATTTCTCTCAGCACCTCACCATCACTTAGTATCATCCCCACGGGTAACCTCACAGTCACTTAGTATCAGCCCAGCGGGCAACCTCGCAGTCACTCAGTATCAGCCCTGCGAGCATCACACGCACTCAGTAGGTACCTGCGCTCACTGGGGGTGTGAACAGACTCTGGAGGGGCTCCTACAACCCAAGCGCTATAACAAGCCACATCATGACATAAATCACTCACAATATTGGCCCTTGGCCAGGCACATCATGGCATAAATCACACACAAAAATCGCCCTCGGCCAGCCACGTCATGGCATAAATCACTCACAATATTGGCCCTAGGCCTCTCTCGTATCATAACATCCTCACAATATTGGCCCACATCCTCACTCAGTCAGACACTCTCAACATGCCACTCAGGCCATCATTATAGTGGGTTCTCGACCCAAAACAGTGTTTCATTTTTTTTCAAGAAATAATATCAAAATACTCTGAGTGTCAAAAAAACTATCAAGAAAAGATTGAGTGAAAATCATAACATATCAAGTGAGGAAAATAGTAAAAATAACCCCCATGGGGTAAACAGATTGACAATAGGCCCCAAACATGGCTTGCAGCCCAAATTATATCAAAGTATATCAATACTATTAAGCATAGGCTTTAAAATCTGGTTCGCAACTCAATAGTTGCCTAAAAAGGAATATATTTCCAAATTTCCAATCTTTGCATTCCAAAATCCGTGAAAGGATGCAAAGTCCGGGGTTTCATACCCTCAGGACAGGATTTAAAGACATTACTTACCTCAAACTAGCCCGAAAAGCTACTCTGCAACCCGCTTACCTCTCAAATAAACTTCTGAGCGCTCCAAATCTACCAAGTTCAGATTTTTATCATCAAATTATGATTAAGGAATGAATTCCAATTGAAAAGTACCAATTTTAGCATAAAACCCGAATTTAGCCAAAACCTAACCCCCGATCCCGCGTCTCTGAAGTCGAAAATTTTTTATAGCAAAATGTTCTTCATCATCTCACGAGTCCGTACATATAAAGAACGCTAAAATCGGAGTTTGTTTGACCCCTCAAATCGATCCCTAAAGGTCTCATAATCTCAAGCCCTAACCCCACCTTTTTCTACTGATTTTTATGAATTAAACATTGATATTATGTTACTTAATCACCTATAATCGAGTTTTAGGGTCCAATATCCTTACCTCAATGAAGAACAATGATTTCCTCTCTTCAAATTGCCTCAAAGCTCTTTTCCCATTCAAAAATGGTGTTAAAAGGTTTAATGGTCGCGGAGGGTTTAATTATAAACTGCCCAGTGCGATCGTGGGACCCATATCGCGATCGCGAATCACAAATTCGCCAGCTGCCAAAATTACTCTCTGCGATCGAGAAGCTCTGCTTCCCAGCCTGCTGCGATCGCACACGACATCACACGGTAGCGATGGCCAACCATCCACACTCACGCGCCCCCATTTTATTCTACGCGATCGCACCTCCACACACGCGATCGCACTGCCCATCCCTCCAAACCTATGCGATCGCACACCTGTTCTTGCGATCGTGATGCACAATTTCGCCTGACCTCAGATTACTCTACGCGATCACATCTTCACCTACGCGATCGCGATGAAAGACCTTCAACTGTCAAAACACCAGAAAAACAACAGTTTTTCCTAAGGCTAAAATGCCCGTTAACCACCCGAAATCAATCCCGAGCCCCTCGGGACCCCAACCAATTTTACCAACACCTCATAAGTGATAATTCAAACTTAGTTGCACTCTTAAAACACTAAAAATAACATCAAAACACCATAATCACATCGGATTCAAGCCTAAGGACTTTGAAATTTCTAAAATTCACCAACGATGCCGAAACTATCAAAAACAACGTCGATTGACCTGAAATTTTGCAGACATATCTAAAATGACATTACCAACCTGTTCCAACTGTCAGAATTCTATTCCGACCCCGATATCCTAATTTCCACTGCCGACCGGAAATTACCAAAAACTAACTTTCGCCAATTCAAGCCTAATTCTGCACCGATCCTCACAAAAATATTCCGAACACACTCCCAAATCACCTAACGAATCTATCCGAGCCATAAAATCTGCATTTTGAGGTCGTTTACCAAAAAGCCAACTCTCAGTTGGCTTTTCCAACTCTAAGGCTATTTTTAAAGGCTAAATGATTAATTTCTTACTACAACCATTCCGATTCCGAGCCTACCAACTCTAACACATCATGAACAGTATAACCAATCTATGACAAGGCAATAACATCAATAATAATGCAAATTCTACAGAACGACCGACCGGGTCGTTACGTTCTCCCCCACTTAAACATACATTCGTCCTCGAACGTGCCTAGAGTTGTTCCAAACACCACCAAAATTTTTGTGTAACCTACCATGCACATATTCGGAGGTGATTCCATGTCACCTTACCCCATATAGGTCTAATCGCACAACACAGTTGAAATTTCGAAGTTCGATCCTGACCCATAAACCTTAGAACCAAATTTCCACGACTATAAGCTGAAATAGTCTGAACGCGTTGTATCAAGCCATATCCGCAACACAAGATGAAATCACATAATATACCGCATGACTCAACACTCATAGCGATGACTCTTAATCCCAATCGCTGCTCATAACAACCCAATACCGGTAAATAACCTCTTATCGAACAAAACCTCGCTTAAACACCTTCATATGGTGCCGATGATGAAAGAAACACGTAGAAACCAGCGACCATTCTTCCGATCAGCATCAATACCATCCAGAGCCATAACTTGTGCAACTCGTGCACTCAATAACAACATCCCAAGAGCTCAATTCATAAAATAGAGAAGACTCACACGAGAGGACTATCCCGCCATTAACTCTTACCATTACTACATCATGCTAAAATCCTGGTACACATCGTGAAACCATACCACACAAGTCCGACACCAAGGATCATACCTCTACTTAACTATGCTACAAAGCGTGACCCCATCCAACCGCTGGACCACATGAAATACTCCAAGCCACCTTGCTCAAAATCAATAACCACGCGAAATTTGACATCAAGTAGTCAGAGTGCATTGCCATAAAGACGGGAAAACCGGACGAAACCATGCCACCCGAACCAGAAAGAACATAACCAACACGTCTCAATCCTGCACCACCAATTTACTTACCTTACTCAAATCTCGCTATAAAGCCCCGATAGAACTATACCCTATGCACATATATAACCAACGATCACCACTTCTCGAAACGCCGAAAGGTAACTCATAGATCACTCCCAAACACGAATAAGCTCAATGACAATCAAATGGTACATCCCTCAACAATAGCGATTTGGGGTCAACAATTCTGACTCAGTGTAGAACACACACCCATACTGGCCTACCAATAATTATATTCTGAATCAACTCTGGTCATCCACAACAGGTAGATAGCTCTCCAAAGTTTCATAATGACTGAATCATGACATACACCAACACCTGACTAGCTTTGCTCGCATCCTCGTAGTTCACAACTACAAAAATAATCTGTTCATGAAAACTACCAGTCTCATAATCCATGAGGCGCACCAATTACCATATTTGATCTCAATTCCACCACTCAAATATATAACACGCCCCTAATACTTTATCATTCCACGAGGGATACCCTTATAGTTCTTTCGTGCCACCAAACAAACTTGAATATCAGCAGTCGATCCAACAAAAGAGTGTCGCAATACCAACGAAGCACCCTTAATCAAACACATTGCCCTAAACACATTGCTCTTTCTGAATGTATACCCTCATCCAGTCACACCAATTAGTGGTATCCTTTACCTAATCATCTGAAACTGCCAGTTCTGACCTTCCTTCCAGAACTGAACTGTGACCTCACATATGCCACTCTCCACTATTCACAAAATACCCCATACGCCATGCAATCCTATGATAAATATGAGAACTTCATGCTTCCTTACTAGCCACAAACAATTACGTACCCAACTAACCAAGAACTTTCCATTTGATCCCATCAAGAAGCAAAATCACTATACATCACATGGCCCTCACGCTAGTAGAAATATACATCTCTAACCGTGGTAGAAACCATCAAGGACTCCCGAATCACATTTGTACAACGTCAAACCGTCAGGACCGAATCCTTCTAACTCAATCAAGCTACGCAGGTCACCAAAACCCAAGAGCATTGCTAATAAACACCTATAACAACTCATTACCCTATAAACACCCAAAGAACTAACCATATCCCTTATCATGCCGATCCGACCTACTACCAAGCTGTCATATTTACCTAGATTCCTTTTGACTTACCTTCGAATTGATACTTCCCCTTTCCATAATACTGCAATTCTCAATCCAGACTCACCGCACGAACTCGAGCATAAATATACCATTTAAGGCTCATAAGCCGCTGGATACCCTCTCATATATCCCCACAAGCACTACATTATAAATACTTACCTTGAAGAGACTTCCTGTGAATTTAAAGTCATTACCTTCACTTTCCTGATACTGATGGATAGAATCCATGATAATGCATATACACCACAAGCCTTGACACCTTCCCCCTAAATCTCAGTTCTAGCCCTTCTCACACCTTGACAATCCTCGATCGCTACATATAACCTCGAATCCGTCTGAACCATTCTCGAACGTCATTTACTTTACGCAATTTCAATTACACTAACCAAGTAAACAGAACGACCTGACCCCACTTGCAATCCACATACTAGAAAAGTAATCCACACATTTGGAGCAACAATCAAACTCATACACTGCACACACTACCCTTTCAAGTACAACTCAATCATTCAATAAATTACATTATCCGTAAGGTACATTACAACCTGTATCGAAGAATTTCCCGTTACTCGAGCCATTCCCAGACTCCACCTCTGCAGGGCAATAACTGATTCACCAACATACCTCGAACCGAAATCAATACAACACATAATCGTGTAATCAACTTATCAATAATGAAATCCCCCACTTGGCTCAAAGCCAAGGATCAAGACAAATAATAACTCACGATGCCCACACATTATCACTGCCACCATACTGTGGTGGGATTCAACTAAATTCTTCATACACTCATATGACCCAGACCATCTAACCCTCAACTCATATGCAAATCTCGCATTCGCCATTGTAATGGTCATGACAACTCCCATAAGCGATCTAAACTCAAATTACAACATACATCATTTACTTATAGAGAGAACTTACTACAGATAAACATAAAGGTCACACACCTCAGGACAACCCGCAGGAGATACCCCTGCCTGCTTAACCTCAAAATGATATCTCCCTATACACTTTCGAAAATCATAGCTATCACGCAATCACTATACCTTCCTACATTAGAACACAACCACTGCCTGCCCTCGAGACATCCTATTAAGCGGTATAAGAACCGGAAGCTGATGGCAATACCAACACTAGAGTTGTGGTCAAGGAAATCTTGAGCTTCTGGAAGCTCTACACACACTCGTCTGACCACATGGATACCTTCATTGGACACCACGTGTCCCAAGAATGCTACTGAACTGAGCCAAAAATTCACACTTGGAGAACTTTGCACAAAGCTTCTCCTCCCTATATCCTCGTAATACCATCATCAATTGCTGAGTATGCTACCCCTGGCTACGAGAGTACGACAAGATACCATCAATAAATACAATAACAAAGGAGTTATAACGCGGCTGAATACATCATCAATCAAATACATAAACGCTGCTGGGGCACTGGTCAACCCAAAAGACATCACCCGGAACTCATAACACAACAGAAGGATGCGCTTCACTCCGCATCTAAACAACATGGGAGGTCCTTCACTACACTCACATCTCGAGGCCATATTCTAACTTAAGACTAAGTTAATCACTCAATGATTCTTGTTACATCTCCCACTACTCTATCCTTGTCACAATCACACAACCTGAACACATCTAACTATCACCCGCACTCACCACGTAGTCATCTAGTCACAAGGTTCCATCAATAAGGACACAAACAGACATATAAGTCCCCCAACACATGTGCTCACATAAACGAAATCTCAGCACTCAAGCCACAGTCAAAATTCCGGCCCAAGTCCTTCCTACTGGCCCATTATCAACAGGCTAACAATCACATCTCACACATGGAAGTCACAAGCCGACGATGCACAACTGATACCAAGCGCTCGCGTGCGCATTCGAATACATGAAAGGAATTCAAAGAGTTACGCTTTTGGATGAATAAAATGGATTCGCACGATAAGAATTCAAGAATGTGGAATGTTTCCTAAGGTTTCTACAGTCTCTTGAAGATAAGTACAAACGTCTCCGTATCGATCCGCAAGACTCTACTAAACCTGCTCATGACCGTTGAGTCCTATGTAACCTAGTGCTCTGACACCAACTTGTCACGACCCCAAATCCTAACAGGTCGTGATTGCGCCTATCGTGGAACTAGGCTATCCAACCATCACATAACTACACATTTGTTTTAATATAATTTCTCAAAAATCAATAATAACCAGCAACAGAGTATAAAAATAATTTCCTTAAGTCTTTGCGCCCCAATAATAATCTAACATTCTAAACAACTCTCCCAAGACTGGAGTCAACATGGTCACGAGCATCTAAGAAATAAAACTAACTATGCTAATATCTTAATCAATGTCTATGAAATAAATACTAATACTAATAAAGGAAGGGAAATGGAGAAGTTGCGAACGCTGAACAACTACCTCGAAATCCCGTAAGCTGCTGAATACGAACGAAGACAGCTACTGCCCTAACCGGTACCTGGATACACAGAGCCACATGGAGTAATGATGAGTACGCCAAGTCAGTAGTAATGAAAATAAATCACAGTATGAAAAATACGAAACACACAACACAGACACACCAATTCATAAAAACGGTAAAATACCAAGTCACCATAAAGTATTCATCAAATACATAAGTTCGAAAATCAATTTCCACAAATCCTTTGAAACAAGAATAATTTCCATAAATCTCAGTAAAACTCTCAGTAAAATCATTTTGAAAAACGAAGTGAATCACAGTCAAAAAATCAGTAAAATCATCATAAATCTTCCCCTCGGGCCATAATCATTTCTCGCAACAATTTCCCTCAGCACCTCACCATCACTCAGTATCAGCCCAGCGGACCTCACAGTCACTCTGTATTAGCCCAGCGGGCAACCTCACAGTTACTCAGTACCAGCCTCGTAGGCATCACTCACACTCAGTAGGTACCTGCGCTCACTGGGGGTGTGTACAGACTCCGGAGGGGCTCCTACAGCCCAAGCGCTATAACAAGCCACATCATGGCATAACTCACTCACAATATTGGCCCTCGGCCAGCCACATCATGGCATAAATCACTCACAATATTGGCCCTCGGCATCTCTCGTATCATAACATCCTCAAAATATTGGCCCACAACCTCACTCAGTCAGACACTCTCAACATGCCACTCAGGCCATCATTATACCGGGTTCTCGACCCAAAAAAGTGTTTCATTTTTTTTCAAGAAATAATATCAAAATACTCTGAGTGTCAAAACAATTATCAAGAAAATACTGAGTGAAAATCATAACATATCAAGTGAGGAAAATAGTAAAAATAGCTCCCAAGGGGTAAACAGATCGGCACTAGGCCCCAAACATGGCTTGCAGCCCAAATTATATCAAAGTATATCAATATTATTAAACATAGGCTTTAAAATCGGGTTCGCAACTCAATAGTGGCCTAAAAAGGAATATATTTTCAAATTTCCAATCTTTGCATTCCAAAATCCGTGAAAGGATGCAAAGTCCGGGGTTTCATACCCTCAGGACAGGATTTAAAGACATTACTTACCTCAAATTAGCCCGAAAAGCTACTCTACAACCCGCCTGCCTCTCGAATCAACTTCCAAGCGCTCCAAATCTACCAATTGCAGATTTTTATCATCAAATTATGCTTAAGGAATGAATTCCAATTGAAAAGTACCAATTTTAGCATAAAACCCGAATTTAGCCAAAACCGCACCCCGGGCCCGTGTCTCGGAACTCAAAAGTTTTTTATACCAAAATGTTCTTCATCATCTCATGAGTCCGTACATATAAAGAACGCTAAAATCGCAGTTCGTTTGACCCCACAAATCAATCCCTAAAGGTCTCATAATCTCAAGCCCTAACCCCACCTTTTTCTACTGATTTTTATGAATTAAACACTGATATTATGTTCCTTAATCACCTATAATCGAGTTTTAGGGTCCAATATCCTTACCTCAATGTAGAACAATGATTTCCTCTCTTCAAAATCGCCTCAAAGCTTTTTTCCCGTTCAAAAATGGTGTTAAAAGGTTTGATGGTCGCAGAGGGTTTAATTATAAACTGCCCAGTTCTTATTCATCGCGATCGCGGGACCCACATCGTGATCGCGAACCACAAATTTCCCAGCTGCCAAAATTACTCTCTGTGATCGCGGCTTAGCTCACGCGATCGCGAAGCTCTGCTTCCCAGCCCGCTGCGATCGCACACGACATCACGCAGTCGCGATGGCCAACCGTCCACACTCACGCGCCCTCATTTTATTCTACGCGATCGCACCTCCACACACGCGATCGCACTGCTCATCCCTCCAAACCTATGCAATCGCACTCCTGTTCCTGTGATCATGATGCACAATTTCGCCTGACCCTCAGATTACTCTACGCGATCGCATCTTCACCTACGCGATCGCGATGAAGGACCTTCAGCTATCAAAACACCAGAAAAACAACAGTTTTTCCTAAGGCTAAAATGCCTGTTAACCACCCGAACTCAATCCCGAGCTCCTCAGGACCCCAACCAATTTTACCAACACCTCATAAATGATCATTCAAACTTAGTTGAACTCTTAAAACACTAAAAATAACATCAAAACACCAAAATCACATCGGATTCAAGCCTAAAGACTTTGAAATTTCTAAAATCCACCAACGATGCCGAAACTATCCAAAACAACTCTGAATTGACCTGAAATTTTGCAGACATATCCAAAATAACATTATAACCTGTTTCAACTGTCGGAATTCCATTCCGACCCCGATAGCCTAATTTCCACTGCTGACCGGAAATTACCAAAAACTAACTTTCGCCAATTCAAGCCTAATTCTGCACCGGTCCTCACAAATATATTCTGAACACACTCCTAAGTTCCAAATCACCTAACGAAGCTATCCGAGCCATAAAATTCGCATTCCAAGGTCGTTTACGAATAAGTCAACTCTCAATTGGCTTTTCCAACTCTAAGGCTATTTTTAAAGGCTAAATGATTAATTTCTTACTACAACCATTCTGATTCCGAGCTTTCCAACTCTAACACATCATGAACAATATAACCAACCTATGACAAGGCAATAACCGCAATAATAATGCAAATTCTACAGAACGACCGACCGGGCCGTTACATTTTTTTGTAGCCACTTACTTTCAATTTTAAAATTTTAAAATTCAAATTTATAAATTCAAAAGTTTTTTAAAGTTTAATTCTAAGCCTTAAAATATTTATTTCCTTAATTAAAAGTTTGCAAACATTGAATAAGAAAAACATAATATATTTTTTTTAAAAATAACCCAGCCCGGTCGGGACCCGCTAAGCCCAAACCCGGATAGGCCCTAGTTAATCCGGAAATTCCCAGCCCGTTTGCAGCCCGGTTAGTCAGCCCACTGTCCAGCCCGGACCACTAACCAGACGAGCTATTTTTTTCGTGTCCAGCCCAAACCAGCCCGTCCGGTAAATAGGTATAGATCCACCTTTATATTCGTAATATTGAATCAATTACACTTTTGAAATTATAGGTTCAAAATGTGATATTTTTTAAAAGTAATTTTCACTTCTATATATAGATATTCTATGTCAAAAATATTGAGTTAAGTTGAGCCCGTTAACTCTATATTATATCCGCCACTGCTAAAATGTCTGATACCAATTCTACTCCATTTCCTTCTTCATTCTTTGCCAAGAAAATTATGAAATGGAAAAAAAAAAAAAAAGAGCGGATTTTCCATTTAATTAATCTTATTCCAACAGTTAGGTTCATAATAGTACAAAGAAAGCTGATCATATCTTTTAGCCTTTTCATTGTCTTGAATGTCAATTGCATTATGATTTTGAACCCCACATCACATTTGGAAGAATATACAGCTCACAATTGCATAAACTACAATCATTGAGGTCCTTTAGAATCAATTATTATCTCATACTTATAGGAATATTAATTAATTATATTATATTATATTATATATATTAAAAAGAGAAACGAAGTAACCATAAGATCATATTCTCTTTATTTAACTAGGGAACAATATCTCGAAATAATTCGTAGGTTTTTGATTTTTTTCAGCCATTAACTATAGAGCAAAGTCTGTCAGAATAATAAACTATAAGCTTAAGAAGAAAGAAAATCAGGAGGGAGAAAAAGAACTGCTCAAACCGTATTTTAATTATTATCTCCGTTGAATTTCTTTTTTATAGAATCACATAATCCTCTTTCTTTTTTCCTAATTTATCGTAATAGAAATATAAATCGACTTCAAAAAAGGTGTAAATTGAATATTCTGCACAATCCTTAACTAAAGTATTCCTCCTCACTGCTGTTTTTTCTTTTAAATAAATCTCTAATGTAATAATAGAAAGAAAGAAAAAAGGAGAGATAAGATTCAAAAATCCCATTTAAGCATGAGAAACAAGATATTACAAACTAAATTATGACATTTGCCAACTTGTCCTCTCTAATTAATCTTTGAACCAATCTCAGCTTCCTAATAAACATATACGAAAAGAATAAAATAACCTAATGTTTCTACGAAGCATCACCTAAATTACCTAACCCCTTTGTTAATTTGTTTGTTTTATTAAAGAAAAAGGTTTCATTTTCCTTTAAATCTTTCTAAAAGATCATATCAGATCCATTTTCCTATACAAAGGGTCAAATAACCCCTATACTATGAGAAAAGGATCAAGTTTACCCTCCATTATACTTCCCGTCTAAAAATACCTTTGTTGTTATACAATTAGGTTAAATATACCCCTCGTCTGTTAAGATTGTCCAAGATGGATGTTCAATCCCACGTGACACTGACATTTTAGCCACCACCTCACTGCTCTAAAGCCATCTTACACCTCTCTTTTACTTCTTCTTTCACCATTAGCAACTCCTACCCCTCGACTACCACTGCTACCATTAACACCACCATGGCCACTACAACATCATTTTCATTATCTCCACCAGATGAAAGATCTTTAAATTAATGTGGATCGACTTCTGATGGTGAACTCAAAATCTCTATAACTTTGGAGCAAACATCTTGGTTTTAGAATTTATTGGCGCCCGATAGGTAGGCTATTAGATTGAGTCGAAAGCCTACCAACGCATAAAGGTTCCGATTCGAGCGAGGCATCAAGTCCTTAAGTATTAGAGCGTCAACATCTTACTTTGATGTAAAAGAGAAAAACAAATTAAAATTGACAAGAACAGATAGCTACATAGCCAAAAATCAAGTGAAATAAAAAAGATCCCAATTTTACTTTGATACTCGGGCAAGACAACAGTATAAATTAGTTAGGTGCACTAAATATTCCGCAATCAAATAATTATCCACATTACTAAAAAGGCTCTGCGCTTTCCTTTATCGGTATGTCTATAAAGCAGATATATTTAGAAAATCAGATTAACAGCTTTACTTAATATTATCAGATGACCATAAAATTTATTCTTCACAACCTAAAAACAACTATATTCCTTAGTATTGTTTATTCATATAGCATGTTGCCACGCGATTGGAAACCGAATTTTGGTGAGAGGAAAAGACATCACTGGACAACAGTATCGCTTTTAATTCAATTTTCATGTCCATTATTAAATAGAGGCTTTCAAGTCCAGGCATTTGGCGGATCATTTTCATAGAGTACAAATGGGTCATTATATTGAATAGCGTTAAAGAAAATGAGTTCTTTACTTAACATCAACTCAATCTTCTTTCTTTTCACTCTGTTATTATTTTAATATTCTCTTATTTTTGTCAGCATTCTTTTATAGCCATTACATTTTTTTACTATGGGTAAGTGAAGATGAAGACGGTAAAAATTATGGTGATGTTGATGGTGACACTAGTTGTGGAGGAGTAGGAATTGCTAGTGGTGGAAGAAGAGGTAAAAGAGAGGCGTAAGATGGGTTCAGGGCAGTGAGGTGGCATGCCACGTGGGATTGGGCATTCACCTTAGGCAACCTTAACCGACGAAGGATATATTTAACCTAATTGTATAACAACAAGGGTATTTTTAGACAGAAAATATAACCAAGGGTAAACTTCATTCTTAGGGTAAACTTCATTCTTTTTCTCATAGTAGAGGAGTATGTTTGACCCTTATCCGTTTATATTTTTGTAATAGTCAGCCTTTATAATTTATTAGATCTTGACAGGGCAACTCTTTTCTTTGAATATGGTATCTTCGAGTACGTAATCTCAACTTTGATCATACCGATTATAACAGTGAAGACCGGCCTAGACTATAAGTAAATAAATGACCATTGACCAAGTTTTTCATCCGAAAATTTGGTCATACAAGTTAGTGGTTTACTTTGAAAAGATTGGCCAAGTTTTATAAGCAAACTCCTTCGTACAGGAAGCTAACTAAAAGAATTTAATAGTAGACTACCTTTCGTTATGTGCTATTTCTTGATGTTAAACCAAAAAAGAAAGCATGGTGAACAAACCATTTCGAATTCATGCAGGGTTCGGAAAAGCGTCATACCTTAAGAGATGTGATGTAGCAGCTTACCCTAATACAAGCTTTAGTGATTATTTTCACGATTCGAATCTTGACATATATGATACAGAGACAACTCAATGTTATAATTCAATATTATTTTAATTGTAAGGGCGCTAATCAACGATCATGGAATATGATGCAATGGATATAATCCTTCATGCCTAATTAAAAATTTTGTGTTCGAGCTTTTAGAATGAATATTTTTGAAATAAGAAATATTTTTCTTTTAATGAATCTTACACGACACGAACTCAAATTAATCAAGACGCTAAAACAAGTATAATGAGAAACCAATTAAAGTAAAGGCAACAACAATAACAACCCATTATAACTCCACAAGTGAAATCTAGGGAGGATAGTGTGTACGCAGACCTTACCCCTACCCTAGAGTAGAGAGGTTGTTTCCAATAGAAACTCGGCATCCTTCCCTCCAAGAACTCTCCACCTTGCTTTTGGGATGACTCGAACTCATAACCTTTTGGGCAGAAGTGTAGGGTGCTTACCATCAAAGCAACCCCACCTCGTCAATTAAAGTAAAGGCCTAATTTCAAAAACATTTTGATGAGATTTTTTTCTATACTTTCCTTGCTCATATTTTAATTACTCAAGGACACAACACATGTCTATTCATCATGTGTACAGTTTGTCGATGATAATGTTTGGTCGTTAGGTTAGTCACGTGGCTCGCTTTGTACACTAGTGACTAGCCCCTTCTTGTCTGGTAAGTTTGTTGTTAAGCTACAAGAATGGAAACACAAAAGATAATATAATATAAAATCAAAGTTTGTTTTGATATTACTTTTGGATACTAGAGACATATTATAATATATAGGTATTAGTTGAAGTTAAAATATAAAATATTTATAATTCATAAGGAAAATAACTTACGTCTATAATGATTTTTCTGAAAAAATAACTTACAGCACAGCAAACACACCTGAAATGATTATCAGATTAGATAATCAATAAATAAAATATAATTACATCACATTATAGAGTATATATAACCAATTTCTTCTGGAGTACGTGAAGCTGTTTATCAGTAAAACGGTATTGTTGAATTTGTTCGTAATTTCTAGACAAATAAATTAATTTGATTCAAAAAATAACGAAATAACTAATGAAATATAAAATACTTAGCCTTAGAATGCAGATAAAATGACAGAACTGACGAGTCTGGGAACAGAGTTTTACGGCACAATAATAATGAGATCAAAAAGCGAGAAAGCAAAATGGTAATAAAATTCTGTATAGAGTGTAGTACAAGTTAGCCAGAAAATTCATGTCTCCTACAATGATCATTGAACTTATTATTTATAGCTATGAAGAAGGTACTAGGGTCGTGCCCTTTTTTAATGTCAATTATGAGGAGCATTGATGAAGACGTAACGGTCAACATAAATGTCAAATTCTCTGTAACAGGCCGTTACTCTTTAATGATGTGGAATATTCCTCATTGAATGCTACGGGCGCAGAGTATTCAATGCCTTCACGAACGTCATCTTTTCTGGTGACACACGGGATAGTTGTGTTCGATTTTTCGTCTTCCCTACTTAGGTTCCACGTGTCCCCTTCTTCGGTGGCCACGTGCCATAACATATTTTACCTACTACAAATAGTCCCCCTGCTTTCCGATGACATAACTTTGTGTTACCGGAAAGTTGGTACAAACACTCTTTTGGCGGGAATTACTATAATTCCTTTTGAAGGCCACTGACGGTTGATTAGACGCCTGTCTCTCCGCATTTGATGCCCCGAACACCCGTTTCCCAAATCATGCCTTTTGCCGGTTATCGAGGTAATCTTAGCCAAGGATTTAGCCGCAAAAACTTTACTTATACGTATCAAATTCCCCCTTGTATTCTAACTTCATCTTATTTCGCCTACTGAGTCTTCACCTTCTTCAAACAAAAAACCCTTTCTCTTTTTCGATGGCTTCCTCCTCAAAATGTACTGTTTCTTCAAAAGGCAAAAACAAAACCGACGAATTTGTCGCTCCAATTGCAGACTCCATCATACCAAAAAGACTTAATACCGCAAAGCATTTTGAGGAGAATTCCTTATGCTAACCCTCGTACATGGGTTGTTACCAGGTATCCTTCTTACATTCGACCTTCTAATATTCCCGCTATGAAGGAAGATTTCCGTTGCCATGAAATAGATATCATCGCTCCTGATCTATCGGAGCGAGTGAACCTTCCCAAAGAAGGTTTTACATACTTTTACATGTATTCCTTTACATTGGGCGCGTTTTCTTTGAGTGGAGAGATTGATTCCATGATTGCAGCATTTGGCCTCCGCTATCAGGTGTGTTTGGCACATGTAAGTCCTTCTGTGTGGAGTATGGTTGCCTGCCTTCGACACTTGTGCCAAGAAACTAGAGAAGAGCTAACATTAGCTCACATGATGAATCTCTACTCCCACAAGATTTTCCGGGGGGTATGATAAATCTCTATAAACGAGGTCACCATGCTTTGTTGACTAGCATGGATGATGATAGTGTCCGCGGGTGGACGGAACGGTTTGCTGTAGTTGCCACTAGTAGTATCATTCCAACAACGACTTCATCCTTTTCGGTCACCTAGAACCGCGCTCGTATGATCTCTAATATTCCTTCTTTCATTAAATATTCTTCTATGGCCGTGTTATCATTCTTCGTATGTTTCAGCAACTCGATGGGTCTCACCGATGCTGAAAGGCTTAGACCGGTGGATTGAGAAAATTTTGGATGTCACAACGCTTGAAAATCGCTTGTGAAAAGTGATGGCCCGGAAATTCGGGTGGAAGGCCAAAAACCATGGTAATTTGAACTTACCTCGCTTCTATCTTTCTCTGCTTTGCATATCGATTGAACCGTTTTAACTTATTTATGAAATTAGGTCTACATGTGGGCTTTGTTGTTGTTCCCGAGGAGGACGTTTTGGCTTATCCCCCTGATACAGCGAGGCTGCTTCAGGAAGCTCTCACTCGAACAAGTATCTCCAGGCTTTTTCAGGTGCAAGAACATCTCACAGAGTCCCCTCCCAGAAGATAAGCAACCAAAGAGAAGACGTTCCTCTGTGGCGGGGGAAAAGAATAAACGGGCGAAGACTACTATCCACGAGCTATTTCCGGTGGAGATGACGTCTGGTCGTCTTTTCGGGCCGGTCATAGACACTATGATGATCGATGATGATGAAGAAGCTAGTGATGAGGGACATTCTTTACATAGAAGGCGACGATCCTTATCATCTCAATAGGATGCTCAACCTGTTGAGATAGTCATACCAATCGAGGATGATGTCTCATCACTTTGGGGAGAATTTGATTTGGTAGATAATGCCAACTCCCATTCTCGGGCCCTAATTGTTGTGCCCGGTACTGCGAGGCAGAGTACCGGGTCCTTGCCGTCTTCGATTGGAGAGAACCCAACATCCAGTGTTGCTTTTGACACAGCTGTTTCTCATTCTTCTACCCCATCAACTTCATCACCACCTTCTCTAACACCAGCAACTGCTGCATCACTCCCATCTTCATCTGCTCTTTCACTAGCAACATCATCTCCAGCGGCCGCACCTGACCATGAAGAAGGTGTTCCTCTTCCACAGTCCCTAGTTCATAGGAATTTGGGGCAAAATTATGCTTCCCCTTCTAAGGATCCTCAGAGGAGGAGGAATGTTACTCTTTAGGTCTCTACCGAGTGTAATCTTCTTTCTTGGCTGGTGGAGCCTTCTAACTATCTGAAGCCTTTGGCTTCAGAGAAGGATTGGAAAAGATTCAGTCACTCTCGGGAAAGTGTTTGTTGAACAATGCTATGCATAATTCAATAGCGGTACGTTCCTTTCTTCCTCTGTTATTTCTCCTTGTTTTTGAATGAATGTATTTTAAGTTTTACCTCTTCTTGTTTTGCAGGACAACTTTCTTGCTTCTGTGGGCCTTGATGCGAGGCTAAATTGCATAGTCTAACATGTGATATACCTTACATTTGAAGTGCTTTAATGATAAAAATACACTTGTTATGTGCTTAATGGAGTTTATTTCATGTGTAGGTGAATTGGAGATGGAAACGGAGCTAAAGGGATGCAAATACGTCGAAAATACGCAAAAGGAGACACCCGGGCGATAGCCGGGCGTTTGCCCCCTAAAGTCGGGCACCCCCTGGCATTAGAGGGGCATTTTCCCCATAAGTCCAGGCACCCCCAGGCGTTAGGGGGGCGTTAGGGCCCAAACGCCAGGCCTGCCCTGGCCTTAAGGGGGCGTTTGGCCCCAAACGCTCGGTGTCCCAATTTCGGCCAGATTC
>ML380268.1:0-24665 GCA_005239525.1 Nicotiana knightiana
CCTGGCGTTAGCCATGCGTTTGGCTCTTAAGGCCAGGGGGTGCCTGGCGTTACCCAGGCGTTATCCTTCAAACGCCAGGGCGTGCCTGGCGTTACCCAGGCGTTATCCTTCAAACGCCAGGGGGTGCCTGGCGTTACCCAGGCGTTATCCTCCAAACACCAGGGGGTGCCTGGCGTTACCCAGGCGTTATCTCCCAAACGCCAGGGTACCTGTTTCGGTGAAATCCGAGTTTTAAAGGTTTTTAAGTGTTTCCAAGTGAGAATAGGAGTCTCTTACACGGTTAGGGTTTATCACTAACCATATAAATAGACCCAAGAACACATCTTGGGGGAGAGAGACGTTTTTGGAGGGAAAATACACACACAAGATCATTGAAGGAGCAAGGATTATCAGTTTCTTCATTTTATTCTAGTATTTTCAATTCATGCAACACTTATGCAATTGTTTGACTATAGCATGAGTGGCTAAACACCCATTGTTCTGGGGTTGTGGTTTAGCCATGGATATTGTTATTCGACATTAATTTAACCTTGAATATAGTTTACTCAATATATGGTTGTTTCTTCAATTCTGTGTTTAATTGCTTAATTGTCTGGCCAGCTATTAGGTTCTATATACTATCTATATTATGCTTGGGAAAACCGTATATAGATTAGAGAAGAATTGAAGAGAGCGCGATCTTAACCCTTCAGGGGAGCGGATTTGTGGTTAGGATAGGAATATACCTAGTCACCGTGCTTAATTAAACATCGTAATCTTAGTGCGTTCTAATAGATTAATTCCATAGGAATATAGGCGTTAATCTATTGAGAATAGGTGAGGAGTGCTTCGGGAGAAGGCTATGAGAGCATTTATCGATTAATTAGCAACCATGAGTGAATTATATGAAAGGGAAAGTTAATTAGAATGCAATACGAGTGGTGAATAGACCACAACCCTGGAATATTTGTCTCTACTGAATACATAACAATAATTCTTGTCACTTGATAATTAGTTATTTCATAGAATCTTAGTATAAAATAGTTGCATCCTTGATTTTATTTTGGCTTGATTAATAACGATTAGGGTGATTTAGCAAAGTAGTTTACACAAGTCCTTGTGGGTACGATATCTGGACTTAAAATTCTATATTACTTGTCGACCACGTACACTTGCGTGTGCATTGGGAAATCAACCAACACAAATCATCGATGCGCGACAAAGGATACTTGTTCTTAATGGTAACCTTGTTCAATTGGCGGTAATCAATAAACATCCACATGGACCCATCCTTTTTCTTCACGAATAAAACTGGAGCACCCCACGGTGAGACACTCGGCCTGATGAACCCCTTAGCTAACAACTCCTCAAGATGCTCCTTCAACTCTTTCGGAGCCATACGGTATGTTGGAAGATATAGGCTGGGTGCCCGAAGCTAAATCAATGCAGAAATCAATATCACGATCCGGAGGCATTCCCGGAAGGTCTGAAGGAAATACATCAGCAAATTCTCGAACAACTGGCACTGAATCAATTGTCGGAGACTCGGCGGTGGTGTACCGCACATAAGCAAAATAGGCCAAACAACCCTTCTCGATCATATGTCGAGCCTTCAAGAATGAAATAACCCGGCTGGCTGTACTAGCTGAGGAACCTCTCCACTCCAGCCTAGGTGATTCGGGCATGGCTAAAGTAACTGTCTTGGCATGGAAATCTAGCACGGCATGATAAGGAGATAGCCAATCCATGCCTAAAATAATTTCGAAATCAACCATGTTGAGCAATAAGAGATCCGCTCAAGTCTCGAACCCACAAAATGAAATCACACAGGATCGACAAATCCGGTCTACAACCACAGAATCGCCCATGGGATTGGACACATAAATAGGGGAACCCAAGGACTCACGAGGGACATCCAGAAAATGAGCAAATAAGATCGAAACATAGGAATAAGTGGATCCTGGATAAAATAACACCGATGCCCCTCTACCACATACTGTAATAATACCTGTGATCACGGCGTCTGAGGCCACTGCATCTGATATGGCCGGGATATCATAGAATCTAGCCGGATCACCGAAAGATTGACCTCCTCTAGAATTAATAGGGGCGGCAGAGCTCCCCCTGTCTGGTAATGAATAGGGGCCGGAAGAGACCCCCCTGCCTGGCCTCCACCTCTAGGACGGCCTCTACTAGTCTGCCCTCTACCTCTGGGTGGACGAACCGCCAGTGCTGAAAGTGTATGCTGATAGCTCTGCTGAACGGCCTTGCCCTGAATCCTGGGACAAGTCCTCCTCATATGGCCCAGATCCCTACACTCATAACATCTAGCTGGTGGCATGGCCTGCTTCCCTGAAGAAGGACCCTGGACAGCTAGGGGACGGTAAGAACTCTCCGGCATGGCACTGAAGTAAGGAATAGAAGACCCTTGATGACCAGAATACCCGTCTGAGGAACCCTGAATGGCTGGTGGGCGGTAGGAACTCTCTGGCATGGCGGTGAAATAGGGCCTCACTGGAGCACCACGGGGAGGTGGCGGAGGAGCTGAATATGGAGGCCTGCTAGACTGGCCTCTACCGAACTGACCTCTACCCCTGGCTGGGGCACCTCTAAAATCTCCTGAAAATCCAGCCCTCTTATCTTGCTGACCCTGCTCTCTGCCTCTCGAATGATAACCCTCAATCCGGCGAGCTATCTCGACCACAAGCTGATAGGGAGTCCCCATCTCCACCTCTCGGGCCATATTGGCCCTAATACCTGAGTGCAACCCTGCTAAAAATCTCCGCACTCTCTCAGCATCAGTAGGCAATATCATAAGGGCATGACGGGATAACTCAGAAAATCTGGCCTCGTAATCTGTCACTGACATCTGCCCCTGCTCCAGCTGCTCAAACTGATATCGCAGCTCTTCCCCCTCGGAGGGTGGAATATACATGTCCAGGAACAGCTGAGTGAACTGCTCCCAAGTGATGGAAGGGAACCTGCCGGTCTAGGATATAGGACTGCCACCATCTGCGGGCCCTGCCCTCATGCTGGAAAGTAGTGAAGTCCACTCCATGGGACTCCAGTATCCTCATGTTGTGCAGTCAGTCCCTGCACCTATCAATAAAGTCCTGGGCATCCTCGCCCTTCTCACCCCCGGAAATGGGAGGGTGCAATCGGGTCTATCTATCCAGTAACTTCTGTGGATCACCGTCCGTAGCTGGTCTGAGCTCAGGTGCTGCTGCTACAGGCTGGGCCCCACCCACGGGCAGTGTACCCGGGGTATGATAAAGTGC
The DNA here is from genome assembly GCA_005239525.1 of Nicotiana knightiana. Classification (NCBI taxonomy): domain Eukaryota; kingdom Viridiplantae; phylum Streptophyta; class Magnoliopsida; order Solanales; family Solanaceae; genus Nicotiana; species Nicotiana knightiana. The sequence goes on from ML380268.1 coordinate 3,258, forward strand.
TGATATCTGGCCTGCAACCTAGCAGTAGGGGTATGGGCTCCCCCTCTTGCCTGAGATGTGGCAGGATCCGCTGGAAATAAACCAGCCTGGGACATAGTGTCAATGAACCGCATCATATGGCCTATGATCTCCTGGAATCCTGGCGCCGTCATAAAGTCCACTAGAGCAGGACCTGTTGGGGGAACCTCACCCTGCTCCTCTATAATAGGGTCCTCTGGTGGTGATATGACTGGAATAGCTCGGGGACGCCCTCGTCCCCTACCTCGGGCTGGTGCTCTCCCCCGGCCTCTGCCACGACATCGAACAACGAGGGTAGCGGCCCTTCCCGGGTCTGGAACATTGGATGCACGCGTCCTCACCATCTGTGAGAGAATAGAAGAATGAAATTTAGTAAACCATTGACTGCACGATATAATAAAAATAAGGATAGGTTTTCCTAACAACATATAGCCTCCCGAAGATAAGTACAGATGTCTCCATACCGATCCGCAAGACTCTACTAGGTTTGCCCGTGACTTGTGAGACCTACGTGAACCTAGTGCTCTGATACCATGTTGTCACGACCCAAAATCCCAACACAGGTCGTGATGGCGCCCAATAGCGGGGTAAGGCAAGCCGACTCCCAATTTGCTAAGGGTTCCTTCTTATTAGATTAAACACTTTAAAATATACCAGTTATTAAAACTTACAACATGATTCGACAAGGATAATTAGCCAGTTTTAATCAAAACAGTCATGAAGAGGAATGAGCCAATATATATTCATATACAGACCCGCAAGCCAAAATAACAACTACGTGTGTGCCAGGAACTAGTGTCACAAGTCCTACGGGAATACTAACAGAATATACAAAACATAATATACAATCCCACTGTCTGAAAGAAATAGACGGGAAATAAGAAAAATAAAACTCCATGGTGCTGCCGAGGATCGCCAGGAGAAGAAGCTCACCATGAAGTCGGGTCCAACTAAGATCAGAATCGACCTCCGGTCTGATAACCAAATGCACCAGCCTCAGAACCTGTACAATTAAGTACAGAAGTGCAGCATGATTACATAAACAAATATATACCCAGTGAGTATCTCGCCTAACCTCGAAGAGGTAGTGACAAGAGGTAGACGTGATACTTACTAGGGTCAACATTTCTAAATAACATGATTTAATAGGAACTAGGCAGGCATAACAGTCGTAGAAACCACAAAGAGATAAATCATCAAGTATTGTTGTATTTACCTTTGCATGTCAAATTTCACTAGCACGTAATGTACTAAATTCCCTTATTAACATGAACCAATTTATGCAATTACAACAAATTCCCAGTAAATCATGCAGCACATAATAGGCCGGAAACGTACGACCGAAACGTCCCAAAAAATAAATGTGCACTGCCGAGGGTCGAACGGCTCGAACCATAGATGCATTTATTACCCCTCTCGCGAATCGAACATGCGACACAGTTGACATAATAGTAGTTCTATTCCACTCACGAATCATACATGTGACGCGGTGCCGCATACATACATAAAATTATCAATTTTTAGGGAATTATCAGAGATTATTCTTTAAGGCAAGAACCTAAGTAATATGTCATGGACCACAACTTACTAATACTCTCATGCCAAATCAAAGATAATAAGCAACTCAAAGTAAGTTTAGGACTACATGTAAGGCACATATAAGCATGCTCGTGAGTCCTAGAACTACCCATCATAACATAGTAGTAGCTACGCACGGACTCTCGTCACTTCGTGCGTGCGTAGCCCCCGCAAATAAGGACATGCAATTATTTATAATCACCTATGGGGACAATTCCCTCTTACAAGATTAGAAAGGAGACTCACCTCGTGTCGAATCTACTCCCCGGACCAAGAACGCGCCCGAAACTCCGAACTCTACACCCGAGGACTCGAAAGTAGCCAAATGTTATACAAATTCATTAATTTATGCTCAAAGTATGGAAATTTTCCTACTACTAAGTCAAATTCGCCATTCTTGAAGAAATTCTAAAATCCAACCCCGGGCCCGCATGCTCGGATTCCANTACTACTAAGTCAAATTCGCCATTCTTGAAGAAATTCTAAAATCCAACCCCGGGCCCGCATGCTTGGATTCCAAAAATTCTCGAAGGGAATACTCACCCATAACCTAAGGACCATTAATACATGATTTTCACTCGATTTCATAGCTAATTGACGGGTAATTTTCTACATTTTAAAAGCCCTAGGTTAGTACCCCAAATCTTTAGTTTTCTCTAATTTAGGTAGTTAATTTAGCTTGTAATCCATGCATGAAGCTACTATTAGAGTAGAATTTACTTACCTTCAATAACCAGGTCGTTTGCCCCTCTAAAATGGTGGAAATCGTCCCAAGGAAGAAGAAGAAGATAAGGAAAATGAATTAAATCCCGTGTATAAAAACACACTGTCTGGTAGTGTGTCCGCACCTGCGGCTCGAGGACCGTACATTCGGTCTCGCACCTGCGAGCAAGGGCTCGCTCCTGCGGAAATGAACGAGGAAGCCTGGGCAGGCACCTGCGAAGTGGAGACTGCACCTGCGGCTCTGCTCCTGCAGAAACTTTGTCCGCACCTGCGAGAATTGGCCTGACCGCTGGGGGTCGCACCTATGAGGCTGGGACCGCAGGAGCGGTCCCACACCTGCAAATGGGCAATCGCACCTGCGGTCACACCAGAACTGGTGCACCAACAGCTATTTCAGCTGGTTTTTGGCCTCGTGTGGTGTCCGGGAGGCACCTGGGCCTACCCGAGCCCCCGTCCAAATATACCAACAAGTCCGAAATCATAATACGGACTCCCTCGAGGTTTTGGAACACGCAAAACAACGCTAAAACTCAAAATCACACCTCAAAACCCCTAGAACCAAACTTAGGAACTTTAAGTTTTCTAGACTTCGCTAACAACGCGCCGAACCGACCTATACTACTCGGAATGACACCATATTTTGCAGGCAAGTCATAAATGACATAACGGAATTATTCTCCACTTCAAAATTCCGTTCAAACCTCGATATCGCAAACAAACACGTCCCAAACCATAATAGGAAGTTAAGGAACTCTTCTTTCAATATGGGGCGCCGAAACGCTCCCGGGTCCTCAGAAACCCATTCCGAACATACGCCCAGGTCCGTAATCATCATACGAAGCTACCGGAATCATCGAAACTCGATTCTGAGGTCGTTTACCCAAAATGTTGACTGAAGTCAAACTTGACCTTAAAGGCCAACCTTAAGGAGCCAAGTGTTCCAATATTGCTCTAAATACTTCTGAATCCCGGACCACCCTCCCCCGCAAGTCATAAATCACAATAAGCCGCAATGGAAAGTTTAATTTAGGGGGACGGGATCTGATAACGCAAAATGACCGATCGGGTCGTTACAGCTCAATTCTGTCTTTTAACTTATACCGGAGTCTTCTACGACTGTATGATTGTCAATCTATATGCTGCATGGATAACATTCCGGAATCTTAAGTGTGTTCATAACTAAATCTGGATCATTGATCGAATAATTCTTTTCGTTTCATCTCAGCTTTCTTTAAACATAAGCTATTACTTTTTTTGGTCTTTCTGCCCCTCGTTGTGTGCATATTTAGCTTATCTTAGTTCCCACGCATGCCGGAATTTTTGCGCAACTCATATGATCTAGAATATTACTTTTGATTTTTACTTCCCATTCATTATCCACGTAGGTGCTACTTTCTTATGGAGTGCGTACAATGTTGTTGTGAGAGTGTTGTTATAAGACCATTTCCTTTTCAGGTCACTGTGCTTAGGTTGAAGCCTTCTTCCTTATTTCCTCAGCTAATTTTTCATTGTAGTATTTAGGGAGGACCCTCTGATTCTTGTAAGGCTGCGATCTTATTACATCATATATTCGACGGAAATTTTGATGTCCTTCCTCGCCTATAATCATCCATAGTTGCTTACCTCCACGCCCTTATACTTGTAGTGTTACTTCTAAGCTGATATTTTGATTGTCTTCCCAGTGGAACTCTCTTTTATCTTCGTAATACTCATATGGTACCTTTAATTACCCCAAATCCTATTTGAATATCTCTCAAATATTACAATGTCATAACTGCAGGGCTGAATTCACTATATTGCGTTTTACTATGCTTACCTTGCACGATCTACTGACTCGTCTGTAACCTCTTGTTTAGCCATAACTAGGCTCTTCCACGTAATATTTCTTGGGTTATTTCCTTGTCTTAACTTACGTCTCGCACTGGATCCTTATCTATCAATAACATCTCGGGCAGGGACCCTTACTTCCTTTCCTTGACGTCGTGTTTGCATAATGTTCTGGAATCGTAGCATTTTTGTAGGCTTTGAATAAGTGCAATCTCATTTCTTTTTCATTTTTTTATCGCATTCTTCCTTTACCATTCCATAATCATTTAATTCTTACTTAATGCCACATCACGCCATATTCCCCCCTTTAGGGAGTACTAAGACTTGGAGCTATGATGATCTATGTATAGATGTTTTACCTCTTCATCTTTGGTGTCTTTTCACATCATCGATGACCCTTACTCACCTTGAAAAGTAATACTTCTGTACCAAGGGTAAAAAATTTCCTTATTCGCGAGGGTGACACTTAGTATAACTGGCACATACAGTCCCTTAAGCTTAACTTAGTTCACATTGCTTGCTTTAGGGCAGCGTCTTCCTGAATGACCATTTTCTGCATTTCTCATGAATCTTCTTATGTTCTCCATTCTATCATCGCTGGAATGCAATATGCAATTATCATGATGCCGAGCATTATCAAATCACTCAATCCCTAATTCATGTTTAGTTTATCTTGTTGACTAATCCATATTGATTTCTATTACTCAGGGTCTAACTTTTCCTTCTGGTAATCACGTTAATGTCACGAACTTATTTCTCAGAATGAGGATATGACTTTATAACATATACCCTTTTGTTGTCTCCAAGCCTGACACCTCTCATCCTTTCCTTCCCTTGACTATAGACTATGTAATACTATCATTTCATTTTTTTTCTACCGTTGTCATCCATGTATCACATATTACTCATAATGCTTCCTTAACTCTCTTCTTATTTCCCTGTTAATATTTATGCCTATCGCTTTTTCTTGAAAGATTCAACAAGACATTCCTTTGTTTTTAACTCCCTTTTTGCTCTATCCACTGACTCTTCGGATTGCCTAACATTCTCTCTCTACTAGGGACGGGAGTCACACTAAGATAATATTTAGCCCTTCCAGGCTTCCAATTCCTATCTTTGTAGTACTCATATCTACTTGTACTATTTTAGAGTGCACCATCTGGGTATCTCACAAGGCGATCTATTAGTCAATATCCTTCGGAAATGTCAATTAACGCAAACAATCCATCCACCATTTTGGGTTACTCTAACCCTATCCAGATCCTGATATTCCGTCCTTCTCTTAAACCATATTTGTTAGCTCCTATAGGGCATAACTTAGATCGGTGAGGCCAATTGTACATACCTTTGTTATTGTTAAAGGTAACTCATAATGCTTATATCTCTCTTCCTGAATGGTAAATAATGATAATCTTTACTAACTGGGTAGCTCTTACCCTTCTTCATCCTGCTTTTTTTACTTGTCGAAATTTGTATCTATCTTCTGAATCTCTCATTGCTTTTCACCATATGGGTGGATAGATATTATTTCCTTGAGGCTACTTATCAAGAAGCTTACATGTCTTAGTTCGCACACGTTTTGCTGAAGACCAAACATTTATCCATCATAGGAATGATGCTAACTCGAGTTCCTCTAACTCAACTCTTCCACGGCTATAACTCTTACCAACCGTCTTTCTGTATATCGATATCATTATATTACGAATATATTAGAATTTAGGAATCTAAATTCTTACAAATGAGATCTACCACATGATCTAGAGTAAGAAGAAAGAGTGGCAGTACTAAATGCCATGTAGCTTCCTGCTTATAAGTGTGGTGCACGACACACCCATAAACAAGACTCTACTAGACACGGCTTGTAGATTCCCTAGGACATAACTACTTTGATACCACTTTTGTCATGACCCAAATTGATGGGCCGCGACAGGCACCCGGTACCTTACTTAACCAAGTACCAACGTAATGTGTCTTTATTATTACATCATCATAGATAAGTGGGCCAGAAGGCGCGTCATGATATAACCAAAGTAATCATAGGGGAATACCCGATGTAGAACGACCTAACATGATATAGAAATTTATACATGTGACATACGAGATTATAAGGCCAATGTGATCCATTATATACTTTAAATATAGGCCTACAAGGCCATACAAACATCTGTATACATGACATTTATCTACAAGCCTCTAAGAGTACATATTTATCATAAAGGTTGGGACAGGGCCTCACCATACCGAACAATACACATCTAAATCATACTGACCAAACAAGCAACTCCGGAGCAAATAGAGCGCACCAAAATCTTCCGCTAAGCTGATAGCCTACTTGGAGGACTCTCGACCTATCTATTGGGACCTGCGGGCATGAAACTCAGCGTCCCCAGGATAATGGGACGTCAGTATGAATAATGTACCGAGTATGTAAGTCACATAAATAAGTATATAAAAGACATGGAAGAAACATAGAGTAAATGACTCAACCTGTAAATATGGATAACTTTGTGAATCATTTAATACTTATAATGTCATGAATATGCATATAAATTTTATACCATGCATGGGTATATGCGTTCATAACATCATCAAGCCTCTGATGGCATCCCATCATATCATCTCGGCCACTCTGGGCAAATATCAACGTATACCAGCTGATCAGGTGGTGGTGCATATATAACGTTGTAACCTTTTCCCATATCCCATATACATATAATATACATATATAAAGCCATCTGGTCATGGGTCAATGTACATGAATGCAATGCATGAGAAGTACGCCAATAAAATCTCTCAAAATTGTCAAAAGACCATTATGCCTCTGATTAATATCATAAAATAAACTTCATGAACTTACGTATTTTCTGAGACCCATGAACAAACGATAAAATAATAAGACATATGGGAATTCAAGAACATAGGCATCTCTAATACTTCTATGAATAAAGTCATTTATGAAAATTGTGCATTTGCTCGTTTCATTTGTATCGTATGGATCATGCCAAAAAGAAAGAAGGGATAGCCTTAACATACCTAGAGTAGGAAAAAATTCGTATGATATTCTTGAGAAGGATTGCACCGTACTCCCTTAGAATTGCAAAATCTCGTTGTTATTACACAGTGCAATTTCGTATGAATTTTTTTATTAATTGAACTGTCATTGCTATTGTAAAATGAAGTCTCACATGAACTTCCAAAATCTCTTCCAAAAATGACTTTTTGATATCTTGAACATAATTGTAAATATGACTAATATAAACATTATTTCAACGTGTTGATGGCTAAATGTACTGTCCATGTGTCTTTCCAACTTAGTAGCCTAAGTCAGTAGTCATTAGGCATTTTCCCCACTTGCTGCCGTTGGGGGGGGGGGGGGGGGGGACTTTGTCCCTACCTACAATTATCCACAAATCCTTAATTACATGGTTAATCTCCCATTAAACCAATAATTAATCAATTACCCACACAATTAAGAATTCTCTCAAATTACTTAAAATACTACTCATTTTTAATACACTTTATATATCATACTATCATGGTCATATTGTACCTTATATGGAACTAGTCCATAAATACCGGGTATTTTAGCTCGGGCCACATTTTATCCCAAAATGTCAAACTTCGACGAAAATTCATTTTCTTCGATTTCCTTATCCTCTCATCTTCACGAATTCACTCCTTGTTTGAAATAGCGTAATGCTTATAATCTCCAAATAATCTTGTCTTTGAACTGAGGTAAATTATCTTATGACAATTTCACGTATAATACTACAAGATGTAACATCGGCGTAATATAATACTGCGAGGCGTAATATCGACGTAATACTGCGGGGCGCAACACCTTTTATCAAACTTATATTACTAGAAATTGTAGAAACATTTGCTTTTTCCTTATGCAAATAAGAAAATTATTTTGATCTTTGAATATGAGTTGTTCCACTATCAATTACACAAATATCTTCATGATTGGTCTTTGATTCAAACACAATTTGAGAATTATTCAATTCTTCAAAATGACATAAACAAAATATATTATAGTAAACATCATTATCAAAACATAACTTTTATATATATATAATAATTACATAACTATACTATTTACTACAAACAACAAAAATTAAAATATTTACATTTTTACAGATTCATCACTGATTACATCACTTGTTTCTCCTTGTGGGAATGCAAAGTAATCAGCTACATCCAAATGCGTGAAGTCTAAATTATCTTTAGAAATAAAATTTGTTTCAGCATTTTTCTGTCTTTTTCAGGGAGTCTTGATATAGCTCAACCTGGTGCTTTGTCGTACTATAGGTACATGACCAGTGCCCTTTTCCTCCACATCTAAAGCATGCATTTTTTGCATTTGTTGCTTATACTGCTTTATCCTTTTGTTCCTTTATTTTCCACTACTGGTTGTGAGGAGGGTTCTTTGGTGCATTATTGTCACGACCCAAAATCCTAACTCAGGTCGTGATGGCGCCCAACAGCGGGGTCGGGCAAGCCAACACTCAATTTACTAAGGGTTCTTTCTTATTTGATTAAACATTTCAACATATACCAAGTTTTTAAACTTAAAACATAAATCGAAAATGATAATTAGCCAGTTTTAATCAAAAGCAGTCATAAGGAGGCTTGAGCCAATATATATACAGACCCGTAATCTATAGTAACTACCACGTGTGTGTCAGAAACTAGTGTCACAAGCCCTATGGGCATACTAACAGAATATACAAAAGATATAATATACAGTCCCACTGTCTAAAACAAATAGACGGGAAATAAGCAAAAGAAACTCCATGGTGCTTGTATTGGTAAAAAAGAGTTTCACACGTAAACCAACTTTTGACAACTCAGCCAGTTACGTGGACACAGGAGCACGCGACAGCTGGATGTGATTCTTTGAAGAGGTACGGAACAAAGAGGCACAATTCAATAAACCCTCGAGTTTATCAGCCACGGGAAACTCCACCTGATCAAAACAGGGAAGAGGCACGGTCAGAATGAATCTAGACAAAGCTACGGGCAGATTCAAGAACCCACAATTGATTACTCGAACGTTATGCAACCGTACCCCAATTACCATTATCTTTTGTAACACCTCATTAATGTCATAATTATTCATTAATGAGCAACCATAGCACGAGTCGTACGTTATATCAAGGAATCTCCTATATAAGGGAGGGGAATACAACTTGTAAAGGCATCTGATTCTCGAATACAATTTACTTCGCTTTTCTATATTTCTGCAATATTGTCTATTATTAATTTTTTTCTATTTCCTTGATTATCAGTAACCCGTGTTCATCCTAGAAATATCTTTAGTCAAAGGATCTAATTCTTTGGTTAAACAAATTGGTTCCGTTACCGGGAATCTGATAATCTTTGTTTCCTTTTCAAGTGATATCCTCTGAACTATGTCGAACTCCAACAACAACAACCAGCAAAGGAATGGAACCCCAGTTCCATCGCCTTCAGGAACCCCACATGGTTCAAGGGAACAATCCCCAGAAATATCCAATAACAATAATGGTAATAATGATCGAACGATGGAATAAGATCATGTAAAGCAAATGATTGCAGAGTATGTGAGCCAAACTTTGCAAGAATTTGCGAGGGGTTTATCGGAAGTGTTACCTACACCACCAACGCTACCCCCCAATAATACCATCACCATGGAAAATCCTCAATCTGGGTTGGCAAACTCAGGAAGAGGATATGCTCCTAATGAATCTCTTGAAGCGAGACCAGGTATATCTAATAACTCTGAATTACAGAATTTACTGCTAACCTAGCAGAAACAGATGAAGGAGCAGAACGATCGAATCGAACAAATTCCTGGAGTACCACCTATTATCAAAGGCATTGATATTGATAAGTATTCTCAACAACCTTGGAAGCCAAGTGCGGCACCCTTGCCTATCCCCAAGAATTTTAAAATGCCTGACATTCCCAAATATGATGGAACAACTGACCCACATGATCATGTGACTGCTTTCACTACTGGAGTAAAAGTCAACGACTTAACAAAATAAGAGATTGAATCAGTCCTTGTCAAAAAATTTGGGGAAACACTCACCAAAGGAGCCCTAACCTGGTATTATCTTCTCCCTGAAAATTCTATTGACTATTTTGCTGAGCTTGCAGATTCATTTATAAAAGCACACTCTGGTGCACAAAAAGTTGAGAAAAGAATGGAAGACATACTCAAAATAAAACAAGGAGACACAGAACTACTCCGTGAGTTTGTAGACAGGTTTCAACGAGAAAGAATGCAGTTACCCAGGGTGCCTGATAATTGGGCAGCCATGGCATTTGCAAGCAACCTAAAAGATAAAAGCTCAGAAGCCATGAGACGACTTAAGGAAAGTCTAAGAGAATTCCCCGCTACAACATGGAACGATGTATATAACAGGTACAGTACTAAACTCAGAATAGAAGAAGATATCATTGCTCGTTCGAGAGATGAAGATCATTCCAGATCCAGATGTCCTGAATGAAGATTAGGTAAAAACAGGTACGATCCTTACTTAGGACCCCCGTGACGCGATATTCGTCCCAAATTTGAAAACACCAGGTCGGACTATAGACCACAAGGAAGAGATGTAGTCTCATCCTCGTCTAGATCCAGAAAAGATCGAGATGAACGACCTAGAGGTAGTACTCAAATTGGGGATCATACCTTTAATGTAAGTACTACTGAACTTGTCTCAATATTGAGGAACATGGGAGACAAGGTTAAGTGGCCCAAAGAGATGCGATCAAATCCAAATAGAAGGAACCCAGATCACTGGTGTGAATTCCATAACGATCATGGGCACAAAACTGTGGATTGCAGATTTTTACAAGGTGAAGTAGAAATTTATTGAAACGGGGCTATTTAACAGAATGTTTTAGTGATAAAGGTAAACATGCATATATGAGCAACATGCAGGAGCCTCCAAAGCCTCCTTCTCCAAAATGAACCGTTAACGTGATACACTGAGGTGAAGAAGTAAACGGAGTGATCTGCAAATCAACCACAAAGTTCACAATTACACATCGAAAACGGGTTCGTGAAAATATGGAAGAGGACGACATAACCTTCGATGATGCAGATATCGGCGGATTAATGCTTCCTCACAACGATGTTCTGGTAATATCTTTACTTATTCATGACACTCACGTAAAAAGAGTGTTGATTGATCCAGGAAATTCAGTCCATATCATTTTGCTAAGAGTCGTGGAAGAAATGCTATTGGGAATCAAGTAATCCCAAGGGCACGAACCATATCAGGGTTTGATAACTCTACGGTTATAAAAAAAATGAGAAATTGAGCTTAGCACTTATGCTGAGGGGGGTGATCAAATGTACCAGGTTCCTAGTCATCGATAATGACATGGATTATAACGTAATCGGGGGAAGGCCATGGATCCACGACATGAAAGAAATACCCTCCACCTTGCATCAGGTAATTAAATTCCCCTCTGAATGGGGAATTCAGCAAATTAGAGGCGATGAGCAGACCGCAAGAAATATAAACCCTGTGGTACACTACAACAAGAAAATAGAGGTAGAAGAATCACAAGATAAGGGAATCTCCCAAGCAGGTAACGCCGCCCAAACAGGCATGGAAGAAATTACTACCCAAATAGGTACAGAAGGTATTATTGCTGAAACAGGTTTGAAAAAAAATACTTACGAGAAGGTAAATCAAGTTACCACGGAAGGTGTACTATACCACACAGATGCAGATTCCAGATCGGACGTCATTCACGAACCAGAGGAAGACGAGCACATCAAAACAACTACGGAAGAGCTCGAAGTTGTTCCATTGTCTGAACAAAAGCCTGAACAAAAAGTGTATATAGGCACGAGGCTGGGTCCTGGTAGAAGAGGTAAGTTAATTAATTATTTAAAGGCTAACGCAGACTACTTTGCGTGGTCCCACTCAGATATGACAGGCATCCCACCAGAAGTGATGACTCACAAACTAAATGAAGATCTATCTTTCGTGCCTGTTAAGCAGAAGAAAAGAAAGCAAGGACCATTCAAGAACCAAGTGATTGATGAAAAGGTACAGAAACTCTTGAAGATTGGTTCGATATGAGAGGTAATGTACCCTAACAGGCTAGCAAACACCGTGGTGGTACCTAAAAATAATGGCAAATGGAGAGTATGCGTAGATTATACTGACTTAAATAAAGCATTCCCCAAAGATTCATTCCCATTGCCANTCTTGAAAAATGCTGGAGCCACCTATCAAAGGTAGTGACTGAAATGTTCCAAGAACAACTTGGAAAGATGATGGAAGTCTATATTGATGATATGTTGGTAAAATCAACACAAGCACAAGACCATTTCCAGAATCTCTCTACTGCTTTTGATATTTTACGCAGGTATAATATGAAGCTAAATCCAGAGAAATGCGCTTTTGGAGTGAAATCAGGTAAATTATTGGGTTTCCTTGTATCGAACAGAGGAATAGAGGTAAATCCCGCTCAAATTAAAGCTATAGAAGAAATACCTGATATTTTAACAAATAAAAAGGAAGTTCAAAGACTATCAGGGAGAATAGTAGCTTTGGGAAGATTTATTTCTAAGTCTTCCGAAAAAAGTTTTAAATTCTTATCAGTTCTCAAAAAGCAGAATCAGTTCGAATGGACTGAAGAATGTCAGCAAGCCCTCAAGAATCTGAAGATTTATCTATCGAAACCACCACTGCTTTCAAAGCCAAAAGAAGGGGAAAGATTGTATATCTACCTGGCTTTCTCAGAAATTACTGTAAGTGCAGTAATGGTAAGAGAAGAAAAAGGTAAACAATCACATATCTATTATTTAAGTTAAACTTTTCTAGATGCTGAGACTAGATATCCACATCTGGAAAAGTTAGCCTTAGCTTTAATAATGGCATCTAGAAAATTACGACCATATTTTCAATGCCACACAATCACTGTTGTGACTTCATATCCTTTAAGAAATATTCTGCATAAACAGGAATTTGTCAGGGAGATTAGCCAACTGGGCCGTAGAATTAAGTGAGCATGAAATAATCTATCAGCCTAGGACTGCGATTAATTCTCAAATACTAGCTGATTTTGTTGCTGACTTTAGTAACAATATTGTTCCTGAAGTAGAGAAAGAGTTACAACTTTTTAACGGTGCTAATCCAGGCCTATGGACCCTATTCACCGATGGTTCCTCAAATATAAAAGGTGTCGGCTTAGGCATAGTCTTAATATTACCCACGGGGGAAAAGACACGGCAAGCTATCAAGTGTTATACTATAACTAACAATGAAGCAGAGTACGAAGCTGTTATTGCAGGGCTTGAACTCGCACGGGAGCTCTCAATCGAGCAAATTGTGATCAACAGCGACTCCCAACTGGTAGTAAATCAGATACAGGGGACATACATCGCTCGAGAGACTCGAATGCAACAGTATCTTGAAAAAGCACGGGAGCTCGTGAGACAATTCAAAACATGGAAGGTAATGCAAATACCTAGAGAGGAAAATGCAGAAGCAGATGCATTAGCTAACCTCGCAGCAATCACGGAAGTAACAAACAAAGACAATGCAATTGTCTTCCAACTATTTCATTCAATGATCGACCAGGACAGGAATGAGGTAACTTTCAACAACTTAACCTGGGACTGGAGAAACGAAATTCTTAATTTTTTTTAGAATGGCATCGTACCTGAAGAAAGGAGAGTAGCTCAAGCACTTAGCCGCAAAGCTGCACGGTACTGCCTTATTCGCAACTCGCTTTATCGCAAGATGTTCGCAGGACCCCTAGCTAAATGCCTCGGACCTAACCAAACGGAATTTGTGATAAAAGAAGTCCATGAAGAACACTGTGAAAATCACTCAGGGGCGAGATCCTTATTGACAACCCTAATCAAGGCTGGATACTATTGGCCTAAGATGGAAGAAGAAGCCGAAAACTTCGTATCCAAATGTGATAGGTGCCAAAGGTTTGCCAATAACATGCATCGACCAGCGTAATTATTGCATCCAATAATATCCCCATGGCCTTTCATGAAATGGGGTATGGACATAGTGGGACCTCTTCCCACAGCTAAAGGACAGGTACGGTTTTTGCTCATGCTAACCGACTATTTTACAAAATGGGTAGAGGCAGAAGCGTTCAAACAAGTGAGAGAAAAGGAAATTAAAAGCTTCTTATGGCGAAACATAATATGCCGCTTTGGAATACCAAAGTAAATCGTGTGCGATAATGGCCCACAATTCATAGGCTCGCAAATCACAGAATTCTTTGAAAGCTGGAAAATCAAGCGGATCACTTCAACGCCGTATCACCCCATGGCTAATGGTCAAGCAGAGTCAACGAATAAGGTCATCATCAACAATCTAAAGAAGTGGCTGGATAAAGCCAAAGGAAACTGGCCTGATGAGTTACCAACGGTACTATGGTCATACAGAACAATTTCAAAAATAGCCACGGGAGAAACTCCGTTCGCACTTGTCTATGGCTCAGAAGCCCTAATACCTGTGGAGATTGGCGAACCAAGCATAAGGTTCACAATATATATGGAGGAAGCAAACGACGATGAATTAAGGACCAATCTGGACCTGCTCGAACCACAGAGAGAAGCAGCACTGATACGTATGGCAGCTCAAAAGCAAATCATAGAGCGTTATTACAACCGTAAAGCTCATCTCAGGTACTTCAACATTGGGGACTTCGTCCTCAAAAAAGTCTTTCAATCAACGAAAGAAGCAGGCGCAGGAAAGCTAAATTTAAACAGGGAAGGAACTTATAAAATCCGAGGTAGTTGGGAAAGGCATCTATGAGTTGGAAACTGTTTAGAAAACTGTTTCCAACGAAAACAGTTGCGGGTAAAAACCCTAATCTTTATAAAAACTGTTACTAGTGAAAAACAGTTGTTCCCTTATATTAATATCGAAAAATTGTACCTATGAAAAATAGTTACGAAATACAAGAGTATATCAAATTTGTTAAACAAAAACAGTTGCAACATGAGTTTTAGACGATAATCAAACACATGTAAAATGTCATGGAAGTTCAAACAAAAAACTTTCCTTGGAAACATTCTTAAACATGTGTAAAATTCCTATCACTCTATTGCATTATCATGAAGTTGAGACGTCTTCTTCATGTCAATTATAAAGGGCCCTCTTCCATAAATTATGCCTACTACAAAAAGGCACACATTTAATATGACACCGTGCCTATTACAAAAAGGTACGAGTAATCTAAAGCATTCTACATGCAAAACTCAGAGGTAAAACTAAAACCTCGAAAAATGAAGCATGCAAAAGACTTAAAGAGTGAAACAGAAACTCAACAAAAGTCATATTAGCATTAATATATTAAAACGGCTAAGCAAAAACTAAGTATTAACTTATACTTAGCCGTATGGAATTTTTATATACATTGAGGTGCCCTTAAGTTGTCATTTGAGGACTTTAAAGAAATCCAAATTTACTCTCGATGGGACTGGGGGTAACCACCAATTTAGACAAAGAAGAAAAAAGGGGGTGAACCAACTAAACTAGAAAAAAAAAGGGGGTGAACCAACTAAACTTCTTCAAGAGGGGGGTTGACTTCACTGGAAGAAGGAGCGGGAGCAACTAGGGATGAAGAGGCACTAGTGGCTGGAGTTCACCATCAGGTGAAGAGAGGTTATGACCTTGTTGAGCCTTCTCCATGGCTTCCTTAGTTTAGGCTATTTCAGCACTAAGGTCAAAACCCTCTTGATTCATTTCCATCAATGTGTCAAGGCGAGAATTCNATGACCTTGTTGAGCCTTCTCCATGGCTTCCTTAGTTTAGCTATTTCAGCACTAAGGTCGAAACCCTCTTGACTCATTTCCGTCAATGTGTCAAGGCGAGAATTCATGTACGCCCAGCTCACATCAACAGCAGCCACCTCTTCAAGATCTTCATAATCCCTTGCCCATACTTGAAGCTCAACTCTCAATCTGTCCTTCTTCGCTTCCGCAGCTTCATGGGCGGCCCTTAACGGTATAATTGACTCCTCTAGAGTTTGAACTTTATCTAAAGCCTTACGAAGTTCCTCTTGAGTACGAGTGAGTGATTTCACGAGTTCGCCTGAGTATTCTTCCTTCTGCCCCAACAAGTTTTTCAAGTCTCTAATCTTCTCTGAGGCGCGGGAAAGCTGCTCAACAAATGAGGACTCCAGAACACTCTTGTCTTTATCATCCTGACTAGAAGAAGCCTTCTCTACTGCCAGTTCTGCTGCCATGAGCCTCATCTGCCGCTTCAAGGTACTCCTTTCCTCTTCTAAGGCATCCATGTCAATCCTTAGGCTATCATACTGTGCTTTCCAATTATCAGCATTGGCCTGCTCTCTTTCGTCTCCTGGTCCGTATGTGAGATCCTCTTCATAAGCTCCATGCCTATAAGATTAATCTACAGGAAATAAACCAATCAGACGTGGTAAATTTCATATACAAAAATGAAAAAGGATAACCTGCACCATACCTTCAAAGAAGTATGCACAACTTCAGTGGCCCATGTAAGAGCAATGTGGCTGGCTAGCTTGGCTTTCTCAGTAGGACCTATCAAAGGCTTGAGCCACACTTCGGGCTCACCCATTTTCTTAAAAAGATTCCCCTCAGCTGGAACCTCTATTACCACATGCCGCATCTCTCTGCTGGAAGACCCTACTTCCCTAACGGAAGGCATGGAAGCAGGTAGAGATGAAACAGCAACAGGCACGGAGAGTTGAGGAGTTGGAGAAGCCACGGGCAAAGCAGCAGGCACATAGGGTTGAATAGTTGAGGAGGCTACGGGCAAAGAAACAGCAGAAGCCGAAATAGCCAAAGGAGAAGATGAGACAACTTCTCTTAAAGAAGCAGGAAAGACAACAACCAAAGGGACATCGTCAGGAGTAAGGTCAAAACCTTCATGAAACAGGAAATCCACAGACTGATGAACGGAGGAATGTGAAACATCTTCAAGGGTAGAGGGCTCAGCCACAGACACGGAAGGCAAAGTCATGGGTGTAAACTCATCATCTGAAACCACCCACCTTCTCCGTGGCCTCTGTACTAAAGCACCTTTTTCTTCTTCTACTACGGAACGAGACTCACCAATCTTCCTCTTCGAGGAAGATGGACCAACAATAATCTCTTGGGCCTGAGCCAAAGACATCTTCGGGATAGATGAAGCAGAAACCCCACGAGCAGAGAACCCTATCAAAAGGGAAAACGTTAAGCTACAAAGAAAGAATAGACTCGAGTAAGGAAAGAATCAAGAACAAAAGTTTCACTTACCGTGGGTCTTTACATTCCAACCATACCTCCCATCGAGGTACTTCTAAGATATCTCTTCTAAAGGAGCAGCGGACAACAATTTTTCTACCCAATCATGGATACTGAAGACATTCTCAACAGTATCCATGATTGCTGAGAGAAGAAGAAACAAATATGTGAACAACTAATTTTTTACCACACCCAAATTCTATACTAATTTTGGTGTAAATACTTCTTTTAGATCTAATCTTAATATTTTAAATTTTTATCTTACTCTTAATAGGTTTTATTTAAGAAAATAAAATATATCNACCTTCTTTATCTTCTTTTCCTTCTTAAATAATAGTGAGGTCAAAAATCAGTCACCTTGTTTATTTTCTTTGCCTGAAAGCTCTCCATGTTTCCAAGCAAAGAGGGGCATGCTGTGAACAACTAATTTTTCACCACACCCAAATTCTATACTATTTTTTGTGTAAATACTTCTTTTAGATCTAATCTTAATATTTTAAATTTTTATCTTACTCTTAATAGGTTTTATTTAAGAAAAAAAAAAAATATATATATATATATAACACTTGGTTTCTTCTAATTTAAATGTAAGTTATAGTAGTATTTGTTTTAGCATAATTTAAACTTTAGTAAAAATAGTGATTTCTTATTTATATAGTTTCTTTTTAAGTCTAAAAGTAAGTTGATTAGTATATATATATATATATATATATAAAACTTGGTTTATTCTAATTTAAATGTAAGTTATAGTAGTATTTTTTTTTAGCATATATATATAAAATACTATATAAAAATATTAACAAAAATTATAAAAAAAAATATAAAAGAAAAAAAAATAATAACACCCATGTTCCACTCACACCCCACCAACTCTCACGTTTCTCACCCTCTCTTCCCACTTCCCCCACTCTTCTTTTCCATCAACACACACACCAACACATTAACTTCCCCACTCATACACTTTATATAAGAAAAAAAGAAGATGACCGAAGGGGCACCCATTTTTTAATACCCAAAGAGAGAATCAACACTGTTGGAACAATCCCCCTTCGTCTTCCTCACTTCTCATTCAACAAGAGAACAAAACAGACCTCCTCTAAAAACACTATAGCAGCACCTCCCTACACCAAAAATGCTGCTGCATGTACCTTCCCTCCCTCCAGCCGCCAGAGCTCATTTCTTCCACCACGAAAACCAGCCATGGATACCCTCTGAATCTGCCGATTTTCCCACCACCAACAGCCATAAAAGAGAAAATCCAAAAAAAAAAAAAGTGATAGAGTTCTACTCGCTTGCATTCCCGGATTTCAAAGCGACTTCAACTGGATTATTGTTGTTTGTTGCTGTCCTCATTTCGATGTGTTGCTAAACTTTGAACCGTGGCTGTTTTATGTTGGAGTCCGACGCCTAAATCTGCGCTTTGTTGCCGTCTGTATTCACTGATTTATTTTATATCAATGGAGTTTTCTTTTACCCCAGGTTCATATCTTCTCCTCATTCTGTTACAATATTGAAGCATGAATGAATGAGGTGATGCTTGTTCATAAGTTGTTTTGTTTCTTTGGATAGTTTATTGTAATTACTAGCATCCTATTTTAATTTGTTCACTTCATTTACAACTAAGCTAACTAAGTTCTTTTTAAGTGAATAAATATGAAATTATCAATTATCATTTGTGGTAATGGAAAGTAGTTATGTATGGATTTTGGGGATTAAACCAAAAGTTACTGGATTTTGGGTTTAGAATGATACTAATGTTTTGAAACTTTCATTCGTGATATTTACTTTTCTTTGTTTACTATTAATTATATATGAAGTTTTAAGTGTTCATTTGTTTTCATTATTATCTTGTATCATCTTAGATATTAGTTTTCTTTGGATTCATCACTACTGTAAATCGTCTGTTTGGTTAAATCGAGCTAACATATGATGTAGGTTTGTTTTGGCTGATTGGTTTCATAAAGATAAAATTGCAATGAGAGAAATACCACATTTTGTTAAAATAGTCCTTGTTTTTATGTAAAGTGGGGTTCGGGCCAAAATGTTTGCGGGGCCCAACGTGGCTATGGGCTTAGTTCCCGTGGCATGATCACGGTACGTAAATTCTATTCGGGTGTGCATTTCACGTACTCGACCATAACTTCGAATATTAAAAAAATAAACATGTGGTAAACCGCGTGTGCGTTTCATATGGCGCGATTTGCAATATGTACAAAACAAATTGTGTACACGTACGCGTGACATGATTTAAGCATAGATTTTCATATAAAATCAAGGTACATGTTCGCGTGACCTTGGCCAAATAATTTTAATATTAAGGGCTATTAATATTGTACATGTACGCGTGACATAATTTTTAGTGCATTAAATAAGAAGAGTACACGTACGCGTGAATCATCTCAAATAGCTCTTTGAATACAAAGGAACAGTAAAAGCGGTAAAGATACAAAATATGCATTTAGGTGCTAAAATAAGTAATTAAACAGTTTAATAAGCCAAGTATGATCATTAAGTGACCGTGCTAGAACCACGGAACTCGAGAATGCCTAACACCTTCTCCCGGGTTAACAGAATTCCTTACCTGGAGTTCTGTTTCGTAGACAAATTAAATAGAGTCAAAAAAAAAATTCCTCGATTTGGGATATTAAAATAAATAGTGTCCCGGAACACCGTAAACAATCCGGGTGGCGACTCTGAATAAATAAAATAAATCCCAAAATCGATAATGTCACTTAAAGTGGAAAAACTCCCTTATTACCCTCAGCGGGGCTGAAAAAGGAGGTGTGACAGCTCTGGCGACTCTGCTGGGGATGTAAACCTAGAATCTCTGGTTCAGGGTTTAAGAATTCGAGCTTGTTAATATGATTTTACTTGGCTTTATTAATTGTGATATTACTGTATTTTGTGCGCACAATGTGCTAAATGTTATTTATTTACCGTTTTGATATCTATTTGAACTGTATTTAAACTGTCTTATTACGCCTCATTTCTGAGTCTTCTAAAAATTGGTGCACATGTTCGCGTGGCCTGCTTTTCTGTTAGAGGTCATACCAAGTAAGAAATACGGGGATGGACTAGCCACTAGGCCGGATAGCCTTTCGTGCTACCGGTACGTCGCTCCCACCCCGACTCGAGTTGTCCGCTCGGGTAGCCAATGTCTAGAACAAAACCTCAGGTTTAACCCTAGAATGACAAAACATCATGCCGGATCCCTAGTAGGAACGATTATCTGCATCATGTGCATTTTGACTTAGGGGACTCAACATAGGGGTCGGGTCCGTCTAGGACAGGTGTACCTGAAACAAAAAGACCATCCTGATGCATCTTACTTGCTATATGTGCATTATTTGTCTCGGTTTGTTGTTGACCGGCTAAAAAAATATAGAAAAACCAAAAGTGAGGAAAGATAGAAATTAACCAGTGTTAAAAAAAAACCTGATATTTGAAAAATACCTCGGAACTCTGTCAAAATTTTTCGAAAAAAAAAAGAATTTCAAAATAAGTCAAAATAATTTTTCTTTAGTTATGTCAAAACAGTACGAACGACGCGCGTCTGATTCTCACCGGATGTGAGATACGTAGGCAACCTCCATAGGGTTCGGCCCCATTTTTATACAAATAACTAGATATATATATATATATCTAGTTTAAGAAAAAATAAAAAATAAACAGACCCAGCTTCGGTTAATCTCCAACTGTTTTTGTCGGAATAGACTTAGAACATTTTCAGAATTGTCGAAGGGCTATTTTCGCAAGAACGGACATGTCTGTCAATTGGTCATCACTTTTACCGTCATCCCCGACCCTAAAGTTATCTTTGGAAATACAAAGGGGTCACAATTGCAAAAATAGCCCCCTTTTCGTTGATTTTTCTTAAAATTGAGTTATACACAAAAGATTGTTTTAAAAATGAGTGCATTGGTTCTATATTTTGAGGTTAGTGTTAACCTTAACCTTAACCACCCATAGGTACATAATGAGCACTATCCAGAATTCACCGTTGACGGTTGTAA
>ML380269.1:1706-35596 GCA_005239525.1 Nicotiana knightiana
TATTATTATTATTTATTTACTTATTTTAATTAAATAAAATCTACTAAGTGTAAGATAAAAGCTTAAAACATTAATATTAGGCCTAAAAGGAATATTTACACTAAAATAGTATAACATTTGAGTGTGGTCAAAAATTAGTTGTTCACAAACTAAACACTTTTGGACTAAAAGAAAAGCTAAAAGGCGCTAAAACTGAGATTCCGCTTGATTCCCAAATTTTTTGTGTGCTACGCCTTCTGCATGGGCCCCGACAACCGAACCCGAATCGCCAAAAATTTTGCTGCCCCATCCTAAACGCCCTAAGGAACAATTGCCACCACCTCACCATGAGTGTTACTCATTATTTGTCCTTTTAGGGCCATAAAATTGGAATTTCGCCCGATTCCCAGAGTTTCGTGTGCTATAGCCCACGTCAACTGCATGGGCCTGAGCAACCGGACCGGATCATGTAAAATTTTTCCGTCCCATCAAAAACATCCTAAGGAACAATAGTCACCGCCTCGTCATGACCGTTACTTGTTGTTTGGCATTTTAGGGCCATAATTATGAATTCCGCCTATTTCTCAGATTTTCGTGTGTTATAGCTCACGCCTTCTCTACAAACCTGGGATGCCAGACACGGATCACATATAATTTTTTGGGCCATCAAAACGTCCTAAGGAATAATAGTCATCGCCTCGCCATGACCGTTACTCATTTTTTTTATGTTTTCGGGACATAAAATTAGAATTCTGCTCGATTCCGATTTTTTTATGATATAGCCCACGCCTTCTGCATGGGCCACCAGACTAGAATAGCCTAAAATTTGCCGGTCCATCAAAAACATCTTAAGGAACATTATTCACCACCTCTCCTTGGCCGTTACTCATTTTTTGGTGTTTTAGGGCCATAAAACTAAAATTCTGCCTAATTCCCAGATTTTCGTGTGCTATAGATCACGTCTTTTGCATGGTCCCGGGCCACCGATCCGGATCGTCTAAAATTTTTCCGGACCATTAAAGACGATCTAAGGAACAATGTTGCCGGCCCTCCATACGTGTTACTCATTTTTAGCATTTTAGGGCTAAAAAATAGGAATTCCAGCCGATTTTGCAATTTTCATGTGCTATAGCCCGCGCCTTCTGCATGTGCCCGGGAAACCGGACCAGGATCGCCAAAAAATTTTCTGCCCCATCAAAAAGGTCCAAAGGAACAATATTCACTACCTCACCATGACCCTTACTCGATTTTTGGCGTTTTTGGGCCATATAACTGGAATTCCGCCCGATTCCAGTGTGCTATAGCCCATGTCTACTGCATGGGCCAGGGCCACCGAACCCGGAACGCTTAAAATTTTGCCGGCCCATAGAAAACGTCCTAAGGAACAATAATCACTGCCTCACCAAGACCATTACTTATTGTTTGGTGTTTTAGGGCCATAAAACTGGAATTCCGCCCGATTCCCAAATTTTCGTGTGTTATAGCCCACGCCTTCTCTACGAGCCTGGGCTGCAAGACACAGATCACATAAATTTTTTTGGGCCATATAAACGTCCTAAGGAACAATATTAACCGCCTCGCCATGACCGTTACTCATTTTTTTCATGATTTAGGACCATAAAACTGGAATTCTCCCTGATTCCTAGATATTTTTGAGCTATAACCCACATCTTCTGCGTGGGCCACCGGATCAGATAGCCTAAAATTTGCTGGTCTATCAAAAACACCCTAAGGAATACTATTCAGCGCCTCGCTATGACTGTTACTCAATTTTTGGTATTTAGGGCCATAAAACTGAAATTCCGCCCAATTCCCAGATTTTCGTGTGTTATAGACCACGTCTTCTACACGGGCAACCGAACCAGATCACCTAAAATTTTTTCGAATCATCAAAGACGATATAAGGAATAACACCGGCCCACCATGTCCGTTACTCATTTTTTAGTGTTTTAGGGCTAAAAGTAGGAATTCTGACTGATTTCACGATTTTCGTGTGCTATAGCGCACGCCTTGTACATGTGCCCAACCAACCTGACTTGGATCGCAAAAAAATGTGCTGCCCCATCAAAAAGGTCTAAAGGAACAAGTCAGTACCTCACCACGACCTTACTCATTTTTTGGCGTTTTAGGGCCATAAAACTGGAATTTCGCCTGATTCCATGATTTTTGTGTGCTATAGTTCACGCCTACTGCATGCGCCCGAGCCACAGAACCCGGATCGCCTAAAATTTTTTCGGACCATAGAAAACTTCCTAAGGAACAATAGTCACCGCCTCTCCATGACCGTAACTCGTATTTTTTAGCGTTTTAGGGCCATAAAACTTGAATTCCACACGATTCTCAGATTTTCGTTTGCTATAAACCACGCCTTCTACATGAGCCCCAACCATAGCACTCAGATCCACTAAAATTTTGTCGGCTCATAAAAAACATCCTAAAGAACAATATTCATCGCCTCCCCATGACCGTTACTCATTTTTTTTGCGTTTTTGGGCCATATACTAGGAATTCCACCCGACTTCTAGATTATCGTGCGCGTAGCACACGTCTTCTGCATGGGCCCGGTCCACTGGACCTAGATCGTCTATAATTTTCCCGGATCATCAAAAATGTCCTAAGGAACAATAGTCACTGTGTTGCCATGACCGTTACTCATTTTTTGGCTTTTTAGGGCCATAAAACTGGAATTCCACCCGATTCATGGATTTTCGAACGCTATAGCCCATGCCTGCAGCATGGGCCCAGGACACTGGACCCGGATTGCCTAACATTTTGTCGGACCAAAAAAAATGTCCTAAGGAACAATAGTCACTGCCACGCCATTCCCGTTACTTATTTTTTATTGTATTAGGGCCATAAAACAAGAATTCCGCCCAATTTCAAGATTTTTGTGTGCTATAGCCCACACCTCTGCATGGGCCCGGGCAACCAGACCCGAATCACCTAAAAATTTGTTGGCCCATCAAACGTCCTAAGGAGTAATAGTCACTGCCTCGCTATGGCCGTAACTCGTGTTTTGGCGTTTAAGGGCCATATAACTAGAATTTTGCCTTATTCCCATATTTTCATGTGCTACATAGCCCACGCCTCTTGCATGGGCCTGGGTCACCGGACCTGGATCGCCTAAAATTTTACGGTCCATCAAAAATGTCCTAAGGAACAATAGTTACCGCTTCTCCATGACTGTTACTTGTTTTTTGGCATTTTAGGGCCATAAAATTAGAATTCCACCCGATTCTCAGATTTTCATGCGCTATAGCCTACGCCTGCTGCGTGGGCCCAGAACACTGGACCTAGATTGCGTAATATTTTATCGGACCATAAAAAATTTCCTAAGAAACAATAGTCACTTCCGCTCCATGCATGTTACTCATTTTTAGTGTTTTAGGGCCATAAAAGAGGAATTCCGCCTGATTTCCAAATGTTTCATGTGCTATTGCCCACGCCTTTTGCATGGGCTCGGGCAACCGGTCCCGGATCACCTAAAATTTTGCTTTATCAAAAACGTCCGAGGGAACAATAGTCACTCCCCTGCCATGACCGTTAGTTGTTTTTGGCATGTTAGGGCCATAAAACTTGAATTTCGCCGATTCCTAGATTTTCGTGTGCTATGGACGCCTTCTGCATGGGCCCAGGCCACCAGACCCAGATCGCCTAAAATTCTATTGGTCCATCAAAAATATCCTACAGAACAATAGTCAGTGCCTCGCCATGACCGTCACTCATTTTTTAAATTTAAAGGTCATAAAATAGAAATTCCCCGATGCTCTGATTTTCGTGCTCTATAGCCCACGCCTTCTGCAAGGCCCAGATCACTAGACCCCGATCGCCTAAAATTTTTCGGCACATCAAAAACATCCTCAGGAATAATATTCATCGCCTCTCCATGACCATTACTCTTTTCTGGCGTTTTAGGGCCATAAAAATGGAATTTCGCCCGATTCCCACATTTTCGTGTGCTATAGACCACACCTTCTACATGGGCTAGGGCCGTCGAACCGAATCGCCTCAAATTTCGTCGATCTCTCAAAAACGTCCTAAGGAACAATAGTCACCATCGCGCCATGTTCATTGCTCGTTTTTTAGCATTTTACGTCCATATAATAAGAATTCCGCCAGATTTTAAAATTTTTGTGTACTATAGGCCACGCCTTCTGCATGGGCCCGGGCAACTAGACCCGGATTTTCTAAAAATTTTTTGGCCCATAAAAAACGTCCTAAGGAAGAATAGTCACCGCCTCACCATGATTGTTACTCGTTTTTGTCGTTTTAGGTCTATAAAACTGGAACTTCGCCCGATTCCTAGGTTTTAATGTGCTATAGCCCACGCCTACTGCATGGGCCCGGGCCACCAAATATGGATCGCCTAAAATTTTTTTGGCCAACCAATAACATCCTAAGAAACAATAGTCAGCACCTCGCCGTGACCGTTACTCATTTTTTGCCTTGTAGGGTCATAAAACTGGAATTGTGCATGATTTCAGATTTCCTTGTGCTGTAACACGCCTTCTGGCATGACCCCAGGCTATTGAACCCAGATCGCCTACAATTTTTCGGACCTATAAAAATGTCCTAAGGAGCAATAGTCACCGCTTCTCCACGACCATTACTTGTTTTTGGCGTTGTAGGGCCATAAAATTGAAATACCGCTTGATTTTCAGATTTTCGTGTGCTATATATAACCCACACATTCTGCATGGGTCCGGGTCACCAGATTTAGATCACCTAAAATTTTGCTGGCCCATCAAAAACTTCTTAAGGAACAATAGTCACTACTTAGGCATGATCGTTACTCATTTTTTGGCTTTTAGGGCCATAAAACTGGAATTCCGCCCGATTCCCATGTTTCATGTTCTATAGACCACGCCTTCTGCATGGGCCCCGGCCACCAGACACCTAAAATCTTTTCGTCCCATCAAAAACGTCATAAGAAACAATAGTCATCGCCTCGCCATGACCATTACTCATTTTTTGGCGTTTTAGGGCCATAAAATTGGAATTTCGCCTGATTCCCGGATTTTTGTGTGCTATATTGACCACGCCTTATGCTCGGGCTTGGGCCACTAGACCCAGATTGCCTAAAATTTTTCCACCCCACCAAAAATATCCTAAGGAACAATCACCACCTCCCCATGACCGTTTCTCATTTTTTAGCATTTTACTGCATGAGCCCAAGCCACAAGACCCAGATCGCCTAAAATTTTTTCGGCCTATCAAAAACATCATTATGAATAATAGTCATTTCCTCGCTATGAGTGTTACTTGTTGTTTACAATTTTAGGGCAATAAAACTGGAATTTCCGCCGGATTCCTAGATTTTCATGTGCTATCGCCCATGCCTTATGCATGAGCCCTGGCCATCAAACCCGAATCGCCTAAAACTTTGGTGGCCTATAAAAGATACCCTAAGGAACTATAGTAACCTCATATGATCGTTACTCATTTTTTGGTGTTTTAGGTCTATAAAAAACTAGAATTTCAACTGACTCTCAAATTTTCATGTGGTATAGCCTACGCCTTCTACATGGGCCTAGGCCACCGAATCCGCTTCGCCAAATTTTTTTTAACCCATAAAAAATGTCCTAAGGAACAATAGTCACCGACTAGACATGAGCGTTACTCATTTTTTGGTGGTTTAGGACCATATTACTGGAATTCCACCCGTCCTAGATTTTCATGCACTATAGCCCATGCCTTCTTCATGCGCCGAGGATTTAGGACCTTGGTCGCCTAAAAGTTTTCCAGCCAATCAAAAACATCTTAAGAAATAATAATCACTGCCTCTCCATGACCGTTACTCATTCTTTGGTGTTTTAGGGCCATAAAACTGAAATTTCGCTGGATTTCCAAATTTTTGTGTGCTCTAGCCCACGCCTTCTGCATGGGTCCCGGCCACCGGACCTGGATCGCCTAAAATAATGACAGCCCATCAACATTATCCTAAGGAACAATAGTCACCGCCTCGCTATGACCGTTACTCAATTTTTGGCATTTTAGGGCCATAAAACTGGAATTCCGCCTGATTCCCATATTTTCGTGTGCTATAGCCTACGCCTTCTGCATGGGCCAGGGCCAACGGACTCGAATCGCCTAAAATTTGGCCGACCCATCAAAAATATCCTAAGGAACAATAGTCACCTCATTGCCATGACCGTTACTCATTTTTTGGCATTTTAGGGTCATAAAACTGGAATTTCTCCCGATTCCTGGATTTATGTGTGCTATAGCCCACGTCTGCTGCATGGGACCGAGCCATCGGACCCGGATCGCCTAATATTTTTTCATCTGATCAAAAACATCCTAAATTACATAAGTCATCGCCTTGCCATGACCGTTACTCGGGTTTTGGCATTTTAGTGCCGTAAAACTGGAATTCCGCTCGATTTCTAGATTTTCATGTGCTATAGCCCACGCCTTGTGCATGAGCCCGGGCCACCAAACCCGAATTACCTAAAATTTTGACAGCCTATCAAAAATGTCTTAAGGAACAGTTATCACCACCTCGCCATGATGGTTACTCGATTTTTGGCGTTTTAGGACCATAAAACTGGAATTTCGTCCGATTCTCAGTTTTTCATGTGCTATAGCCCATGCCTTCTGTTATGGGCCCAGGCCACCGAACCGGATTACCTAAAATTTTTCCGGTCCATAGCAAACGTACTAAGAAACAATAATCACCACGTCTCCATGAGTGTTACTCATTTTTTTAGCATTTTAGGGCCGTAAAACTAGAATTCCGCCTGATTCCCAAATTTCGTGTGCTACTCCTTCTGCATGGGCCCGGGCCACCGTACCTGGATCGCCTAAAATTTTTTCAGCCTATACAAGCCTAAAGAATAATAGTCAATGCCTCACAATGATCTTTACTCGTTTTTTGGCGTACTAGGGTCATAAAACTGGAATTCTGCCAAATTCCAAGATTTTCGTGTGTAATAGCCCATGCTTTACGCATGGGCCCGATCCACCAGACCCGAATCGCCTAAACTTTTTTCAGACCATAAAAACCCTCTTAAGGAACAATCTTCACCATCTCTCCATGATCGTTACTTGGTTTTTGGTGTATTTGGGGCCATAAAATTGGAATTCTGCCCGATTCCCAAATTTTTGTATGCTATAGCCCACACCTTCTGCATGGACTCGGGCTACCGGTCCCGGATCACCTAAAACTTTTCAGACCCATCAAAAATATCCTAAGGATTAATAGTCACCGCCTCGCCAACTGTTACTCATTTTAAAAAGATTTAGGTTTATAAAACTGGAATTTCGCCCAATTCCTAGATTTTCGTGTGCTATAGCCCATGCCTTTTGCATGGGCCCGGGCCACTGGACACGAATCACCTAAAAATTTGCTGACTTTACCTTTCTATAAGAGAATAGAAGAGAGTGGTCACAGTAGTAGAAAAAGCCCTAAACCCTGAGGTTCGGTTGACCCCGATCGGTCAAAAAACGTCCTAAGGAACAATAGTCATCACGTCGCCATGACCGCTACTCTTTTTATTTTTTAGAATATTAGGGCCATAAAACTTGAATTCAATCTAATTCCTATATTTTCTTATTCTATAGCCCACGCCTTCTGCTTGGGCCCGAGCCATCGGACCCGGATCGGCCAAACTTTAACCATCCCATCAAAAAGTCCTAAGGAATAGTAGTCACCGCCTCGCAACGAGTGTTACTCGTTTTTTGGCGCTTTAAGGCCATAAAACTGGAATTCCGCCGGATTCCCAAATTATCTTATGCTATAACCTCGCCATGACCGTTACTCGTTGTTTGACGTTTTAGGGCCATAAAACTAGAATTTTGCCCAATACCCAGATTTTCATGTGCTATAGCCGAAGCCATTCGCATGAGCCCGTGCCACTAAACCAGGATAGCCTAAACTTTTTCCGGCCAACCAAAAACCTCTTAAGGAACAATAGTCACCGCCTCGCCATGACTGTTACTTGTTGTTTAGAATTTTAGGTCCATAAAATTGGAATTATGCGTGATTCCCAGATTTTTGTGTGTTATAGCCCACACCTTATGCTTGGGCCTAGGCCACTGGACCTGGATCACCAAAAATTTTGCTAGCCCATCAAAAACTTCCTAAGGAATATTATCACCGCCTTGCCATGGCTGTTACTCTTTTTTTGGCATTTTAGGGCGATAAAATTGGAATTTCATCCGATTCCCAGATTTTCGTGTGCTATAGTCCACTCCATCTGCATGTGCTCGGACCACCAAGCCCGGATTTCCTAAAGGTTTGCCAGCCCATCAAAAATAGCATTGTCTCGCCATAAACGTTACTCATTTTTTGGTGTTTTAGGGCCATAAAACTTGAATTCTTCCCGATTCTAGATTTTCATCTGCTATAGCCCCCATTTTCTGCATGAACCCGGGCTATCGGACCCGGATCACCTAAAATTTTGTCGGCCCATAAAAAACATCCTAAAGAACAAATCACCGCCTTGCCATGACCGTTACTCATTTTTGGCATTATAGAGCCATAAAACTAGAATTCTGCTCGATTCCCAAATTTTCGTGTGCTATAACCTACGCCTTCTGCATGGGCCTGGGCCACTAGACCCTATCGCCTAAAATTTTGTCGGCCAATCAAAAATGTCTTAAGGAACAATAGTCACCGCCTCGCCATGACCGTTACTCATTTGTTAGCGTTTTAGGACCATAAAACTAGAATTTCACCCGATTCCCAAATATTCGTGCGGTATAGCCCATGACTTATACATAAGGCCAATCAAAAATGTCTTAAGGAACAACAGTCACCGCCTCGCCATGACCGTTAGTCATTTTTTAGCGTTTTAGGGCCATAAAACTAGAATTTCACCCGATTCCCAGATATTTGTGTGGTATAGCCCATGCCTTATACATAAGGCCAGGGCCACCGGACCTGGATCGCTGAAAATTCTTTCGGCTTATCTGAAACGCGCTAAGGAACAATAATCTCCGTCTCACCATGACTAATACTCATTTTTTGGCGTTTTAGGGCCATTAAATTGGAATTGCTCCGGGTTCCCAGCTTTTCATGTGCTATAGCTCACGCCTTTCACATGGGCCGAGGCCACTGGACTTGGATCGCCTAAACCTTTGCCGGCCCATCAAAAATGTCATAAGTAAAAATATTCTTCACCTCGCCATGACCGTTACTAATTTTTTGGCGTTTTAGGGTCATAAATCTAGAATTCTGCCCGATTCTCAGATTTTTGTCTGTTATATACAAACCTTCTGCATGGGCCCATGCTACAAGACTCGGATAAAATTTTTCTGTCCCATCAAAACCATCCTTAGGAAAAATAGTGACGGCCTCGCCATGACTGTTACTCATTTTTTGCATTTTAGGGTCATGAAATTAGAATTTCGCCCGATTCCCAGATTTCTGTGTGCTATAGCCTATGCCTTCTGCATGGGCACGTGCCACCAGAACCGAATTAGCTAAATTTTTACCTGTCCATCAAAAACGTCATAATGAATAATAGTTCACCACTTTGCCATGATCATTACCCGTTTATTGGCGTTTTAAGGCCATAAAACAGGAATTCCACCCGATTCCCAGATTTTCGTATTATATAACCCATGCCTTCTGCATGAGCTCGGACGACCGAACCCAGATCACCTAAAATATTACTGGTCTATCAAAAAGTCCTAAGGAACATTAGTCACCACCTCGCCGTGAGCGTTACTCGTTTTTTGGCATTTTAAGGCCATAAAACTGGAATTCCGCCTGATACCTAAATTTTCATTTGCTATAGCCCATGCCTTCTGCATGGGCCCGGGCCACCGGATCCGGATCACCAAACAAAATTTTGGCCCATAAAAAATGTCATAAGGAACAACATCCACTGCCGCGCCATGACTTTTACTCGTATTTTGGTGTTTTAGGGCCATAAAACTAAAATTCCGTCCGATACTCATATTTTCGTGTGATATAGCGTACGCCTTCTGAATGGGCCCTAGTCACCGGAATCGGATCGCCTAAAATTTTATCGGCCCATCAAAAACATATTAAGGAATAATAGCCACTGCCTTTCCATGACCGTTACTTGTTGTTTGATGTTTTATGGCCATAAAACTGGAATTACGCCCGAATCCCGAATTTTCTTGTGATATAGCCCACCTTCTACATGAGCCCAGGCTACCAGACTCGGATCGCCTAAAACTTTTCACTCCCATAAAAAATTTCATAAGTAACAATAGTCGTCGTCTCGTCATGACCGTTAATCATTTTTTGGCATTTTAAGGGCATAAAACTGGAATTCTGCTCGATTCTAAGATTTTCATGTGCAATATTCCACACCTTTTGCATGGGCCCAGGCTACCAAACCTGGACCACCTAATTTTTTTTTGGCCGTTAAAAACGTCCTAAGGAATAATATTCACTGCCTCGCCATGACCGTTACTCATTTTTGGGAATTTTGGATAAGAAAACTGGAATTTCGACCAATTCCCAGATATTCGTGTGCTATAGCCCACACCTTCTGCATGGGCCACGACAAATGAACCCCGATCGCCAAATATTTTGCCGATACATAAAAAAATCCTAAGTAAAATCACCTCCTCGCGATGACCATCACTCATTTTTTGGCTTTAGGGCCATAAAACTGGAATTTCGCCAGATTCCTAGATTTTCGTGTGCTGTAACCCATGCCTTCTGCAAGGATCGGGCCATCGGATCTGGATCGCCTAAAATTTTTGCCGGCCGATCAACATCATAAGGAACAATAGTCACCATCTCTCCATGTCTGTTACTCGTTTTAGGCGCTTTAGGGCCATAAAACTGGAATTCTGCCCGATGCTATAGCCCATGTAGTCTGCATGGGCCCGAGCCACCGAACACGAATCGCCTAACACTTTGTGGGAAAACAAATTTAATAAGTAACAATAGTCACTGCACAATGACCATTACTCATTTTTGGCGTTTTAGGGCCATAAAAGTGGAATTCTGCCCGATTCTCAGATTTTCGTGTGCTATAGCCCACACCTTCTGCATGGGCCCAGGATACCAGGCCCGAATTACCTAAAATTTTTTGGGCCCTTCAAAAATATCCTAAGGGATAATTGTCACCACCTCTCCATGACCGTTACTCATTTTTGGTAGTTTAGGATCATAAAACTGGATCCAATTCCCAAATTTTCGTGTGTTATCTGCCTACACCTTCTGCAAGTTCCCCGGCCACCAAACCCAGATAGCCTAATAATCTTTTGGCCCATAAAAAACGTCATTAGGATCAATAGTCACTGCCTGTCCATGACCGTTACTCATTTTTTTGGCATTTTAGGATAATAAAAGTGGAATTCCACTTGATTCCCAAATTTTCATGTGCTATAGCCCACACATTCTGCATAGGCCCGGGAAACTGGACCCAAATTGCCAAAATTTTGCTGAACCATCAAAAACATCCTAAGGAACAATACTAACCTCCTCGCCATGACCGTTACATATTTTTTGGC
Source organism: Nicotiana knightiana (assembly GCA_005239525.1). Classification (NCBI taxonomy): domain Eukaryota; kingdom Viridiplantae; phylum Streptophyta; class Magnoliopsida; order Solanales; family Solanaceae; genus Nicotiana; species Nicotiana knightiana. Next base: position 13,128 of record ML380269.1, read on the forward strand.
GTTTTAGGGCCATAAAACTAGAGTTCCGCTAGATTCCTAGATTTTCGTGTGCTATAGCCCATGCCTTTTCGAACTTGGATCGCCTAAAATTTTTGCCGGCTCATCAAAAACATCATAAGGAACAATGGTCACCGCCTCGCCATGTTTGATACTCATTTTTTGGCGTTTTAGGGCTATTAAACTGGAATTTCGCCCGATTCCCTGATTTTCGTGTGCTATTTGCGTACGCCTTCTTCAAGTTCCCCGGGCTACCAGACCCGGATCACCTAATAATTTTTCGGCCGCCATCTAAAGCATCCTAAGACACAATCTTCACTGCCTCTCCATAACCGTTACTCATTTTTTTTGGCATTTTAGGGTCATAAAACTGAAATTCCACTTGATTCCCAAATTTTCGTGTACTATAGCCCACACCTTATGCATTGGCCGGGGCAACCGGATCGGGATCGCCAAAATTTTGTTGACCCATCAAAAACATCCTAAGGAACAATATCACCTCCTTGCCAAGACCGTTACATAATTTTTGGTGTTTTAGGGTAAAACTGGAATTCTGCCAGATTCCTAGCTTTCTGTGTGCTATAACCCATGCCTTCTACAAGGGCCCGGTTCACCAGACCTGGATCGCCTAAAATTTTTTCTGGCCCATCAAAAACATCATAAGGAACAATAGTCACCGCCTCGCCATGTCTAATACTCATTTTTTTGGCATTTTAGGGCCATATAACTAGAATTTCTCCTTATTCCCATATTTTCGTGTGCTATACAGCCTACGCCTTCTACATCGGCATGGACCACTAGACTCGGATCGCCTAAAATTTTCTCACCCCCTCAAAAATTTCCTAAGGAACAATAGTCACCGCTTTGCCATGACCGTTACTAAATCTTTGGCATTTTAGGGCCATAAAACTGGAATTCCACCCGATTTCTATATTTTCGTGTTCTATATCCCATGCCTTCTACATAGGCCCAGGACACCAGACCCAGATCACCTAATATATTGGTGGCCTATCAAAAACTTCATAAGTAATAATAGTCACCACCTAGCAATGATTGTTACTCGTTTTTTGGTGTTCTAGTGCCATAAAATTGGAATTCCGCTTGATTCCTAGATTTTCGTGTGCTATAGCCCACGCCTTCTGCATGGGCTGGGGCCACCAGACCTGGATCGCCTTAAATTTTTTTGGCCCAATCAAAAACATCCTAAGGAAAAATAGTCACTGCCTCACCATGAATGTTACTCGTTTTTTGGCGTTTTAGGGCCATAAAACTGGTGTTCCACCCGATTCCTAGATTTTCGTGTGCTATAGCCCAAACCTTCTATATGGGTCCGGGCCACCAGACCCAGTGTCACGACCCGATTACCCTCCGAAAGTGTTGTGGTGCCACCTAGTCTCTATGACTAGGTAAGCCTACTGTAAGGGGAAACTGAAATAAAACACAAGAAATAACAGGGGATAAAGGCAATGATATAAATAACATACTGGCCGCTCGGCTCATACAAAATATAACTCCCCAAGACCCGGAATGTCACAGACAGTCACAAGCTTCTAACACTACTATAGCTCTAACAAAAACTGGAAAGTACATAAGAAACTCTTTACAAGCTAGAACGGAAGGGGACTCAGAGGATTCTGCGGGCGCGGCAGAAATACCTTGCGGTCTCCTGGAATCAGCAGCAATAACTAACTAGGAGGCTGATAGCTCGTACCTGGATCTGCACACGAAAAACATGCGCAGGAAAGAGAATGAGTACACCACATTTGGTACCAGTAAGTGCCAAGCCTAACCCCAGTCAAGTAGTGATGAGGTCAGGTGAAGGATCTACTGGATTTCTATATAAATTAATTTAAAACAGTACAAAGGTAATGTATACAGTAAACAATTTAAGAAAAACAATATAAGTTCTATAGTAAAGAGAGTCCTCGGCTCAACACAATATGTATATCACAAGGTGGAATCTCTTGGCATATATGTATTGGTAAAAAAGATTTTCACACGTATGATAATTCCCGATGACTCAGCCGGCTATGTGGATCAAGGAAAACATGTCAGCTAGCCATGATTCAATAAAGAGGTGCGAAGCAAAGAGGCACAACTCAATAAACCTATGGGGAAATCAGCTACGACACCTGATTGAGATAAAGAAGAGACACGGTCAGAATGAATCCGGACAGAGCTACGGGCAGATTCAGAGATCCTCAATTAATGACTCACACGTTACACAACCTTCACGCAACAATTACGGTTATTCTTTGTAACGCCCCATTAATGTAATAATTAGTCATTAATGAGCGATCATTGTAAGAGGTAGACGCTATATTAAGAATCCCTATATAAGGGAAGAAAATATAACTTGTGGAGGCATCTAAACCACGAATACAATACATTTTACTTTTCTATGCATCATATTATTGTCTATTTACTTACTCCTTTTTATTTATTCTTATTTCCTGGATTATCAGAAACCCGTGTTCATCCTAAAAATAGCTTTGGTTAAAGGATCTAATTCTTTGGTTAAACAAATTAGTTCCGTTACCGGGAATTCAGATAATCTTTGTTTGCTTTTCAAGCGATATCCTCTGAACTATGTCGAATTCCAACGACAACAACCAGCAGAGAAATGGAACCCCGGTTCCATCACCTTTAGGAACCCCACGTGGTTTAAGGGAACAATCCCCAGAAAGATCCAATAACAACAACGATAATAATGATCAAACGGTAGAACAAGATCGGGTAAAGCAAATGATTGCAGAGTATGTGGGCCAAGCTTTGCAAGAATTTGCAAGGGGATTACCAGCGGCATCACCTGCATCACCGACACCACCTCCCAATAACACTATCACCGTGGAAAATGCTCAGTCTGGGTTGGTAAACTCAGCAAGGGATGACACTCCTAACGAATCTTTTGAAGCGAGACCAAGTATGACCAATAACTCTGAATTACAAAATTTACTACTAACCTTGCAGAAACAGGTGAAGGAACAAAATGATCGAATCGAGCAAATTCCTGGAGTACCACCTGTTATCAAAGGCATTGATGTTGATAGATATTATCAACAACCTTGGAAACCAAGTGCATCACCCTTGACTATACCCAAGAAGTTTTAAATGCCTGACGTTCCTAAGTATGACGGAACAACTGACCCACGCGACCACGTGACTGCTTTTACCACTGGAGTAAAGGGAACCGACTTAACAAAACAAGAGACTGAATCATTCCTTGTCAAAATATTCGGAGAAACGCTTACCAAAGGAGCCCTAACCTGGTATTCTCTTCTCCCTGAAAATGCTATTGATTCTTTTGTCGAGCTTGTAGATTCTTTCATAAAAGCACACTCCGGTGTGCAAAAAGTCGAGAAAATAATGGAGGACATATTTAAAATAAAGCAAGGAGACATGGAACTACTCCTTGAATATGTAGATAGGTTCCAACGAGAAAGAATGCAACTACCAAGGGTACCTGATAATTGGGCAGCCATGGCATTTGCAAGTAATCTAAATGACAAAAGCTCAGAAGTCACGAGGAGACTCAAAGAAAGCTTGAGAGAATTCCCAGCTACAACGTGGAACGATGTTTATAACAGGTACAGTACTAAACTTCGAATAGAAGAAGATACCATTTCCCGTTCGAAAGATGAATATCATACTAGATCCATACGCTCCGAATCAAATAGGAGATCAGGTAAAAACAGGTACGATCCTTACTTGGGACCATCGGGACGTGAAGCTCGTCCCAGGTTCGAAAACACCAGGTCAGATTATAGACCCCCAAGTAGAGATGCGTGCTCATCCTCATCTAGATCCAGAAAGGATCGAGATGAACGACCTAGAGGTAATGCACGGATCGGGGATCACACCTTTAATGTAAGTACCCCTGAATTTGTTTCAATATTAAGAAATATGGGTGATAAGGTTCGATGGCCCAAAGAAATACTGTCAAACCCAGCTAAAAGGAATCAAGATTTTTGGTGTGAATTCCATAATGATCATGGACATAAGACTGTAGATTGCAGATTTTTACAAAGTGAAATAGAACAATTATTGAAACAGGGCTATTTAACAGAATTATTTAGTGATAAAGGTAAACAGGCATACATGAAGAACATGCAGGAGCCCCTGAAGCCTCTATCTCCAAAAAGAACCGTCAACGTGATACATGGAGGAGAGGAAGAAAACGGAATAGTTTGTAAATTAGCCTCGAAGATCACAGTTACACATGGAAAGTGGGTTCGAGAAAATCCCGACGTGGATGATATAACCTTTGATGATGCAGATTTCGGCGGACTAATGCTCCCCCACAACGATGCTCTGGTAATATCCTTACTCATTCATGACAATAACGTTAAAAGAGTGTTGATTGATCCAAGTAGTTCAGTCAACATCATCTTGCTAAGAGTCGTGGAAGAAATGCTCTTGGGAAATCAGGTGATCCCAAAGGCACGAACCATATAAGGGTTTGACAACTCTACTGTGATAACCAAAGGAGAAATCGAACTTAGCGCTTATGCCGATGGAGTAATTAAAAACATCAAATTCCAAGTCGTCGATACTGACATGGCTTATAACGTAATCATGGGGAGGCCCTGAATCCACGACATGAAAGCAGTACCATCTACTATATTAGTAAAAAAGAGCTTCACACGTGTAATAAATCTTGATGACTCAGCAGTCTACGTGGAGCAATGAAGACACGACAGCTAGACGAGACTCTATGAAGAGGTATGAGGCAAAGAGGCACGGAAAATCACACCCACGAGTTAATTAGCTACGGAAGTCTCAACCTAATTGAGAAGATGAAGAGACACAGTCAAAATGTATCTGGTCGGAACAAAGGGCGGATTCAGAGATCTTCAATTAGTGATACACACATTACACAACATTCACGCAACAGTTACGGTTACTCATTGTAACGTTACATTAATGTCATAATTAGTCATTAATTCTCAATCACTGAAAAAGGCAGACATTATATTAGGAAATTCCCTATATAAGGGAGTAAGATATAACCTGTAAAGGGACATTCGAACTACTATTGCAATATACTTACTTTTTGTGCATCTTACTACTTTCCATTTACAAGTTTTCCTACAATTATAATCTTATTCTTTAGTTATCAGAAACCTGCGTTCTTCTTAAAATAGCTTTGGGCAAAGAATCCAATTCTTTGATTAAACAAACTGGTTCCGTTACAGGGAATCTGATAATATTTGTTTGCTTTTCAAGTGATATCCTCTGAACTATGTCGAACTCCAACGACAACAACCAGCAAAAGAATGGAACCCCAGTTGCATCGCCTTCAGGAACCCCACGTGGTTCAAGGGAACAATCCCCAGAAAAATCCAATAACAAAAATGATAATAATGATCAAACAGTGGAACAAGATCGGGTAAAGAAAATGATTGCAGAGTATGTGAGCAAGGCTTTGCAAGAATTTGCGAGGGCATTACCGGCAGCGCTACCTGCACCACCGACACCACCCCCAATAATACCATCACCATGGAAAATCCTCAATCTGGGTTGGCAACCTCAGGAAGGGGAGATACTCCTAATGAATCTCTCGAAGCGAGACCAGGTATATCTAATAACTCTGAATTACAGACTTTATTACTAACTTTGCAGAAACAAGTGAAGGAACAAAATGATCGAATCGAACAAATTCCTAGAGTACCACCTGTTATCAAAGTCATTGACGTTGATATATATTCTCAACAACCTTGGAAACCAAGTGCATCACCCGTAACCATTCCAAAGACGTTTAAAATGCCTGATGTACCTAAATATGATGGGACAACCGACCCGCGCGACCATATTTTTACCACCGGAGTGAAGGGCAACGACTTAACAAAACAAGAAATTGATTTGTTCCTAGTTAAAAATTTGGAGAAACACTTACCAAAGGGGCACTAACTTGGTATTCTCTTCTCCCTAAAAACTCTATTGATTTTCTTGCTGAGCTTGCAGATTCTTTCATAAAGGCACACTCTAGTGCGCAAAAAGTCGAGAAAAGGATGGAGGACATCTTTAAAATAAAACAAGGAGACAGAGAACTACTTCGTGAATTTGTAGACAGGTTTCAACGAGAAAGAATGCAAGAACCAAGGGTGCCTGATAATTGGGAAGCCATGGAATTCACAAGTAATCTAAATGACAAAAGCTCAGAAGCCACGAGAAGACTCAAGGAAATCTTGAGAGAGTTCCCAGCTACAACGTGGATCGATGTTTATAACAGGTATAGTACTAAACTTCGAATAGAAGAAGATACCGTTGCTCATCCGAAAGAGGAAGATTATACCAGATCCAGACGTCAGAATCAGATAGGAGATCAGGTAAAAACAGGTACGATCCTTACTTGGGACCATCGGGACGTGAAACTCGTCCCAGGTTCGAAAACACCAGGTCAGATTATGGACCACCAAGCAGAGATGCGTGCTCGTCCTCATCTAGATCCAGAAGGGATCAAGATCAACGACCTAGAGGTAATGTGCGAATTGGGGATCATACCTTTAATGTAAGTACCTCCGAACTAATTTCAGTGTTAAGAAATTTGGGTGATAAGGTTCGATGACCCAAAGAGATGAGGTCAAATCCGAATAAGAGGAACCCAGATCTCTGGTGTGAATTCCATAATGATCATGGACACAGAACTGCAGATTGCAGATTTTTGTAAGGTGAGGTAGAACAATTATTGAAACAGGGCTATTTGACAGAATTGTTCAGTGAAAAAGGTAAACAGGAATACATGAAGAACATGCAGGAGCCCCCAAAATCTCCATCTCCAAAATGAACCGTCAACGTGATACACAGAGGTGAAGAAGTAAACGAAGTGGTCTGCAAAACGACCACGAAGTTCACAATTACACACGGAAAACGGGTTCATGAAATCTGGAAGCAGATGATATAACCTTCGATGATGCAGATATCGGTAGATTAATGCTCCCTCAGAACGATGCTCTGGTAATATCTTTACTTATTCATGACACTAACATAAAAGAGTGTTTATTGATCCAGGTAGTTCAGTCAATATCATTTTGTCGAGAGTCGTGGAAGAAATGCTATTGGGGAATCAAGTAATCCCAAAGGCACGAGCCATATCAGGGTTTGATAACTGTACGGTTATAACAAAAGGAGAAATTGAACTTAGCACTTATGCTGAGGGAGTGATCAAAAGTACCAGGTTCCAAGTCATCGATACTGACATGGCTTATAACGTAATCGTGGGAAGGCCATGGATCCACGACATGAAAGCAATACCCTCNCCCAAAGGCACGAGCCATATCAGGGTTTGATAACTGTACGGTTATAACAAAAGGAGAAATTGAACTTAGCACTTATGCTGAGGGAGTGATCAAAAGTACCAGGTTCCAAGTCATCGATACTGACATGGATTATAATGTAATCATGGGAAGGCCATGGATCCACGACATGAAAGCAATGCCATCCACCTTGCATCAGGTAATTAAATTCCCCTCTGAATGGGGGATTCAGCAAATTAGAGGCGATCAGCAAACCGCGAGAAATATAAATTCCGTGGTACACTACAACAAAAAAGTAGAGGTGGAAGAATCAAAAGATAAGGGAATCTCCCAAGCAGGTATCACCGCCCAAACATGCATGGAAGAAATTATTACCCAAATAGGTACGGAAGGTATTATTGCTAAAATAGGTACGAAAGAAAATACTCACGTGAAGGTGAATCAAGTTACAACGGAGGGTGCATTGGACCACATGGATGTAGATTCCAGACCGGACGTCATTCATGAACCGGAGGAAGACAAGCACATCAAAACAACTACGGAAGAGCTCGAAGCTATTCCATTATCTGAACAAAAGCCTACACAGAAAGTGTATATAGGCACGAGGCTGAGCCCCGGTCGAAGAGGTAAGTTAATTGAGTATTTAAAAGCTAACGTAGATTGCTTTGCATGGTCCCACTCAGATATGACAGGTATCCAACTAGAAGTGATGACTCATAAACTAAATGAAGATCCATCCTTCGTACCTGTTAAGCAGAAGAAAAGAAATCAAGGACCATTCAAGAACCAAGTGATTGACGAAGAGGTACACAAACTCCTGAAGATTGGTTCGATACGAGAGGTAACGTACCCTAATTGGCTAGCTAACACTGTGGTAGTACCTAAAAAGAATGGCAAATGGAGAGTATGCATAGATTATTCTGAGTTAAATAAAGCATGCCCCAAAGATTCATTCCCATTACCGCATATAGATCAAATGATTGATGCCACCGCAGGTCATGAATTGTTAAGCTTTCTAGATGCGTATTCTAGTTATAATCAGATTAAAATGGATCCCTCAGACGAGGAAAAACCTCCTTTATTACAAACAGGGGGAATTATTGTTATAAAGTCATGCCTTTTGGATTGAAAAATGCTGGGGCCACATATCAAAGGTTAGTGACCAAGATGTTCTAGGAACATCTAGGAAAAACAATGGAAGTTTACATCGATGACATGCTGGTAAACACGGGCGTAAGACCATTTCCAGCACCTCTCTATTACCTTTGACATTTTACGCAGGTATAATATGAAGCTGAATCCAGAAAAAATGCGCTTTTGGTGTGGAATCAGGTAAATTCTTGGGTTTCCTTGTATCAAACAGGGGAATAGAGGTAAATCCTGATCAAATTAAGTCTATAGAATAAATACCTGATGTGCTTATAAATAAAAAAGAAGTTCAAAGGCTAACGGGAAGAATTGCAACTTTTGGAAGATTTATTTCCAAATCTTCCGAGAAAAGTTTTAAATTCTTTGCAGTTCTCAAAAAGCAAAACCTGTTCGAATGGACAGAAGAATTTCAATAGGCTCTTAAATACCTAAAGTCTTATCTATCAAAACCTCCGTTGTTGTCAAAGACAAAGGAGGGGGAAAGGCTATACGTCTACCTTGCTGTCTCGGAAATTGCTGTAAGTGCAGTATTAGTAAGGGAGAATAAAGGTAAAAAATCTCCTATTTATTATGTAAGCAAGACATTACTAGATGCTGAAACTAGATATCCACATCTAGAAAAGTTAGCCTAGCTCTAATCATGGCATCTAGAAAATTAAGGCCATACTTTCAATGTCATCGAATCACAGTTGTGACCTCGTAGCCATTAAGAAACATACTGCATAAATAAGAGCTATCAGGAAGATTAGCCAAGTGGGCCATAGAATAAAGTGAGCATGAAATAATATATCAGCCTAGGAATGCAATCAAGCCTCAAATCTTAGCTGATTTTGTCGATGACTTTAGTAATAACATTGTCCCTGAAGTGGAAAAAGAGTTAAAACTCTTCAAAGGTGCTAATCCGGGCCGGTGGACCCTATTTACCGATGGTTCTTCCAATATAAAAGGTGCCGGCTTAGGCATAGTCTTAATATCACCCACGAGTAAAAAGACACGACAGGCTATCAAATGTTATCCTATAACTAACAATGAAGCAGAGTACGAAGCTGTTATTGCAGGATTAGAACTCGCATGAGAGCTTTCAATCGAGCAAATCATAATCAAAAGAGATTCTTAACTGGTAGTAAATCAGATGCAGGGGACTTACATCGCTCGAGAGAATCGGATGCTACAATATTTGGGAAAGGCACGAGAGATCGTGAGACAATTCAAAACATGGAAGGTAGTACAAATACCTAGAGAGGAAAATGCTGAAGCAGATGCATTAGCTAACCTCGCAGCACGGAAGTAACAAACAAAGACAATGCAATTGTCGTTCATCTATTCCATTCAACGATCGAGCAGGATAGACATGAGGTAACTTTCAACAATTTAACCTGGGATTGGAGAAACGAAATGATAAATTTTTTTCAGAATGGAACCGTACCTGAACACAAGAAAACAGCTCAAGCACTTCGCTGCAAAGCTGCACGGTACTGCCTCATTCACAACTCATTATATCGCAATATTTTTGGACGGCCCCTAGCAAAATTCCTCGGACATAACCAAACGGAGTTTGTGATGAAAGAAGTCCACGAAGGACACTGTGGAAATAACTCAGGGGCGAGATCCTTAGTGAAAACCCTAATCAGAGCTGGATACTATTGGCCTAAGATGGAAGAAGAGGCCGAGAACTTCGTATCCAAATGCGGCAGGTGCCAAAGGTTTTCCAATAACATGCATCGACCAGCGGAANTGATAATGGCCCACAATTCATAGGCTCACAAATCATAGATTTCCCTGAAAGCTGGCAAATCAAATGGATCACTTCAACGCCATTCCACCCTGTGGCTAATGGTCAAGTTGAGTCAACGAATAAGGTCATCATCAACAATCTAAAGAAGCGGTTACATAAAGCAAAACGAATCTATCCTGATGAGTTACCAGCAGTATTATGGGCATACAGAACAACTTCAAAAACAGCCACGGGAGAAACTCCGTTCGCACTTGTCTATGGCTCAGAAGCCTTAATACCTATGGAGATTGGCGAACCAAGCATAAGGTTTACAACATCCAAGGAGGAAGCAAACGACGACGAATTGAGGACCAATATGGACCTGCTCGAACCACAGAGATAAGCAACACTGATACGGATGGCAGCTCAAAAACAAATCATGTAGCGTTATTACAACCGTAAAGCTCATATCAGGTACTTCAAGATGGAGGACTTCGTCCTCAAAAAAGTATTTCAATCAACGAAAGAAGCAGGCGCAGGAAAGCTAAATCCAAACTAGGAAGGAACCTACAAAATCCGAGGCATAGCTGGGAAGGGCGCCTACGAGTTGGAAGCTATGGACGCAAGAATCCTACCAACAAGTTGGAATGCCATTCACTTGAAGAAGTACTACTTTTAAGGAAAAGAAGTACCCCCGGTCAGGTATCCCACGTTGGATTTTATTTTGAACATTTGAAATTTTACTAACCTTTATAGATGATAGCCATAAAGCTAACCCATCACAAGATGATGATATTAGACCTGCAAAGACGCGAGGAAATAACTGAATTCCCGGTCTAGGGTTACACTTTCTGATGGACGTTTTAAATGGTTAAGCAGTCATCATCGAAAAATTATATACCTTCGAGTCCCGTATGTTTTTCCTTTTCAGGAAAAGGACCATAAGGAAGGAATAGTCAAGTGCTCAAGATTTCATTCTTCAAAGCTGAAACACTTGGGGGACTATACACTATGGAAGGCAAAGACGAAGCAAAGAAGACTATCAAAAAGTTAAAGCTCGAGCCTGAAAATACATCTACCAAACAAATCAAGTGATACGAGCAAAATCGAAAGAGCCAAAGACTCGAACACAAAGCCTAATCCAAAAAACCTTCGAACATGTTCAGGTTAAAAGGAAAAATGTTAGCTACGAAGAAGAAATGCATATCTTTGTACTTATTCAAAACAGTTATGGATAAAACATCATCATCATTGTACTCATTCAAAACTGTTGTACTAAAAACAGTTACGAAATCTTTGTACTCATATAGAAAACTGTTATCAAATAAAACAGTTATAGATGAAAGATCAAAATCCTTGTACTTGTTCAAAAAATTGTTATAAAATAAAACAGTTACAGATGTAAGATCATTTCCCTTTTGAAAACTGTTGTCAACAAAAACAGTTACGAGTGAAAACCCCAACTTGAATAAAAACTTTTACGAATGAAAAATAGTTGATCTCTTGTATTAACTCGAAAAAACTGTTACATACAAAAAACAGTTACGAAATACAAGTGTATATCAAATATGTTAAAAGAAAACAGTTGCAACATGAGTTTTAGACGATAATCAAACACATGTAAAAAGTTGTGAAAGTTCAAACAAAAAACTTTCTTCAGAAACATTCTTAAACATGTGAAAAATTCCTATCACTCTATTGCATTATTACACCTTTATGAAGTTGAGACGTCTTCTTCATTAAGTGTCGATCAAAAAAGGGCCCTCTTCCATAAATTATGCCTACTACAAAAAGGCACACATTTAATATGACACCGTGCCTATTACAAAAAGGTACGAGTAATCTAAAGCATTCTATATGCAAAACTCAGAGGTAAAACTAAAACCTCGAAAAATAAAGCATGCAAAAGACTTAAAGAGTGAAACAGAAACTCAACGGAAAACAAAAGTCATACTTGCATTAATATATTAAAACGGCTAAGTAAAAACTAAGTATTAACTTATACTTAGCCGTATAGAATTTTTATACATTGAGGTGAGCCTAAGTTGTCATTTGGGGAATTTAAAGAGATCCAAATTTACCTCCGATGGGACTGGGGGTAACCACCAATTGAGACAAAAGAAAAAAAAAAGGGGAGGAACCAACTTCTTAAATTTCTTCAGGAGGGGGGTTGACTTCACTGGAAGAAGGAGCAGGAGCGGCTTGGGATGAAGAGACTTGAGCAGGAAGAGCCTCACCTCCAGGTGAAGAGAGATCCTGACCTTGTTGAGCCTTCTCAATGGACTCTTTGATTTTTGCAATTTCAGCATCAAGGTCGAAACCTTTGCGGCTCATTTCAGTCAATGTGTCGAGGAGAGAGTTCATATACGCCCAACTAACATCGACAACTACCCTATCTTCAAGAGCTTCATAATCTTTCTCCCATAGCATAACTTCAGCTCTTAGTTCATCCCTCTCAGTCACAGCAGCATCATTAGAGGCCCTTAAAGGAGCGAAAGACCTTTTCAGGAATTGAACTTTCTCCAAAGAGTTACAGAGATCCTCCTAGGTCTGAGTAAGGGATTGCACTAATTCTCTTGAATACTCCTCCTTTTGGTCTATTAAGTCCTTCAAACTCCTGACCTTTTCAGAGGCACGAGACAGATGCTCCACGAGTGAGGACTCTAGCACACTCTTATCCTTGTCTGCCTGATCAGAGGATGCCTTCTCCATGGCTAACTCTGCCGTCATGACCCTCACTTGCTGATCCAAGGTACATTTTTCTTCTTCTACAGCCTCCATGTCGATCCTTAAGCTTTCATACTGCTCCTTCCAGTTATCTGCTTCCGCACGCCATTCTTTCACTTCCTGCTCCGTATGAGAAATCCTTTTCATAAGCTCCGTGCCAATAAGATTGATCTGCAAAAGAAAGCCAATTAGATATGGTAAATACATGCACAAGAATGAACACAAGAAAATGCATTTTACCTTTAAAGAAGTATGCACGATTTCATTAGCCCATGTAAGGGAACTGTGGCTGTCCAACTTAGCTCTCTCTGTCAGGCCTATCAACNAGGGATTGCACTAATTCTCTTGAATACTCCTCCTTTTGGTCTATTAAGTCCTTCAAACTCCTGACCTTTTCAGAGGCACGAGACAGATGCTCCACGAGTGAGGACTCTAGCACACTCTTATCCTTGTCTGCCTGATCAGAGGATGCCTTCTCCATGGCTAACTCTGCCGTCATGACCCTCACTTGCTGATCCAAGGTACATTTTTCTTCTTCTACAGCCTCCATGTCGATCCTTAAGCTTTCATACTGCTCCTTCCAGTTATCTGCTTCCGCACGCCATTCTTTCACTTCCTGCTCCGTATGAGAAATCCTTTTCATAAGCTCCGTGCCAATAAGATTGATCTGCAAAAGAAAGCCAATTAGATATGGTAAATACATGCACAAGAATGAACACAAGAAAATGCATTTTACCTTTAAAGAAGTATGCACGATTTCATTAGCCCATGTAAGGGAACTGTGGCTGCCCAACTTAGCTCTCTCTGTCAGGCCTATCAGCGGTTTCAACCACACATCAGGCTGGCTAGACTTTTTAAAGAGACTACCCTCCACTGGAACTTCTATCATCACCTGCCTCATTTCTCCACTGGAAGACCCTACTTCTGTAATAGAAGGCACATAAGTAGGTAGAGATGCATGAGCTATGGGCGAAGAAGTCCGAGGGGCCGAAAAATCCACGGGAGAGGGAGCAACAACATGAGCAGGAATAGCCACGGGAGCAGGAGAAAAAACTGGAACAGTTGAAGGGAGTTCTCTAAGAGTTGGAGAGAAAACAACCAAGGGAGCTTCATCAGCAACAGAACCAAAGCCTTCACGGGACAATTGGCCAAAAAATTTACGCACGGGAGAGGGAGTAGCATCCTCGGAGGCAGAAAGTCCAACTTCAGGCACGGAAGGCACAATGATAGGTGTAGACTCGTCGTCTGAGACCACCTTCCTTTTACGTGACCTATGGAACAAAGTGCCCTCCTCTTCTTCCTCTTCTCCCGAGGTCCTTGACCAACCTGCTTTTCTCTTTGAAGAAGAAGAGCCTAAAATGATCTCCTGGGCCTGAGCCAGGGATAACTTGGGAACAGACGCGGATGCAGAAACTCCACGAGCAGGAAACCCTGTCAAAAGGAAAGGGTTAAATAATGCTCAAAGGAATAAACAAGTACAAATAAAAACTTCACTTACCATGAGTCTTAACTCTCCAACCAAACCTCTCAGATAGTTACTTCCACGGACGTTCTTCCAATGAAGCAATAATCAAAAGCTTTTCTACCCAATCTCTGAAATCGGAGACATTCTCGACGGTTCCCATGATTGCTGCAAAAAGAAGAAACAACTACGGTATTGATAAAATATCTAAAGCAAAAAGCAGGGAATGTGAGAAAAAATGTACTCACGTGCAAAATTCCACTTCTTAGGGAAGGGAATATTCTATTCACCTACTAAACCAGCAGTAGGAACAACAAAATACCGAAGAAACCAACCTCGATCCTTATCATCTTCAGAAGTCACTAACACCCTTTTACTCCTAGCATCTAGGGTAAAAATTCCCTGACGGAATGACATTGGGGAATAGAGGTGAATAAGATAATGAAAGGTAAAGGGGATCGAAGCTAAGGTACCCAAGTATCTAAGACATGCAATGACTCGCCATAAAGGAGGACCGACTTGTCCTAAGCAAATTTTGAAAAATCTACAAAACTCGATGATTACTGGGTCGATGGGAGGATTGAACCCTAATGTAAAGGGATAAGTATAAACAAAAGAATGCCCCGTCTTGTAAGACGTTATTCTTTGATTACTGTTTGGAACGATTACAGGAAAATCGGAACCCCAATGAAAGTCCTGCATATAAGAGGAATTAAACCTTCAGTGAGTTGGGTAGGGTACTTGTCAACACTATCAAGAGATGATAATGAAGAAACCTAATCTCTAAGGGCCTGAATATCCCTAGAAAAGGTGAACTCTGCAGGTACTATTTCATCGACCCTTGGTTCGTGCAAAGGTTCATGACATTCTCTACCTTTGGACGAAGATCTAGAAGCCCTAGCCCTCGGAGAAGTTAAGGACCTAGAAGAAGGAGGAGAAGTAATTTGAGAAGAGGAAGAACCCCTTGATGGAGTAGAACCTAAACTCCTTAACCTACCGTCTCTCCTACTCCGTGTTGGAGCAGAAGAGGGAGTCAAATCATCTACGTTTATGACTCTCTTAGATTGGTTTGAAGAAGACATATCTACAAAGACAAGGAAAAAGTTCTTTACAAATAAAGTTTGAAAGTTAGAAGTTTTTCGTGAAAGAAAAGAAAAGGGGTTATCTATACTCGAAGATAACCGTCAAAAATGGGAAAAAACAATGATGTGAAAGCCATAATTGAAGATGTCACTTCGTGACTAATGCAGCCGCAAAAAAGCCCTAAAAGGCGTTGCACAAATTGCAGAACCAACCCGAAAATTCCACGTGTCATAATCATTAAATGGAAGTGACAAGCGGCACTTACGTACAGAAAAAGATGCAATGATTCGAGCGAAGCGGCGGCAAAATATTCCCGCCATAAATGAGTATCCACTTACCAAATATTGATCGATAAATATATGGTAAGTGGGGGGACTATCTGTATTGGTAAAAAAGAGCTTCACACGTGTAATAAATCTTGATGACTCAGCAGTCTACGTGGAGCAATGAAGACACGACAGCTGGACGGGACTCTANGGAAGTCTCAACCTAATTGAGAAGATGAAGAGACACAATCAAAATGTATCTGGGCAGAACAAAGGGCGGATTCAGAGATCTTGAATTAGTGATCCACACGTTACACAACATTCACGCAAAAGTTACGGTTACTCATTATAACGTTACATTAATATCATAATTAGTCATTAATGCTTAATCACTGAAAAAGGCAGACGTTATATTAGGAAATTCCCTATATAAGGGAGTAATATATAACCTGTAAAGGGACATTCGAACTACTATTGTAATATAATTACTTTTTGTGCATGTTACTACTTTCCATTTACAAATTTGCCTACAATTATAATCTTATTCTTTGGTTATCAGAAACCTGCGTTCTTCTTAAAATAGCTTTGGCCAAAGAATCCAATTCTTTGGTTAAACATCTACCTTGCATCAGGTAATAAAATTCCCTTCAAAATGGGGAATCAGACAGATTAGAGGATATCAACAAATCTCTAGAAATATAAATTCTATGGTGCATTATAACAAAAAAATAGAGATGGAAGAATCGGAAGATAGAGAAATCTCCCGGATAGATGTTACCAGTCAAACAGGTACGGGAAAAGCTGTTGACCCAACATGTACGAAAGAAATAAGTGTTCAAACAGATGCAGAAGGAGATACTCATGAAAAGGCGAACCAAGTTACCACGGAAGATAAACTAGACCACACTGATGTAGATTCCAGACCGGACGTCATTCATGAACCGGAGGAAGATGAGAACATCAAAACATCTACGAAAGAGCTCGAAGCTGTTCCATTGTTTGAACAAAAACCTGAATAGAAAGTGTATGTAGGCACACGGCTGAGTCCCGGTCGAAGAGGTAAGTTAATTGATTATTTAAAGGCTAATGCAGATTGCTTTGCGTGGTCCCACTCAGATATGGCAGGTGTCCCACCAGAAGTGATGACTCATAAACTAAATGAAGATCCATCATTCGTACCTGTTAAGCAGAAGAAAAGAAAGGAAGGACCATTCAAGAACCAAGTGATTGACGAAGAGGTACAAAAACTCTTGAAAATTATTTCGATACGAGAGGTAACGTACCCTAACTGGCTAGCTAACACTGTGATAGTACCTAAAAAGAATGGAAAATGGAGAGTATGCATAGATTATACTGACTTAAATAAAGCATGCCCCAAAGATTCATTCCCATTACCACATATAGATCAAATGATTGATGCCACTGAAGGTCATGAATGTTTAAGCTTTCTAGATGCGTATTCTAGTTATAATCAGATTAAAATGGATCCCTCAGACGAGGAAAAAACCTCCTTTATTACAAACATGGGGACTTATTGTTATATAGTCATGCCTTTTGACTTAAAAAACGCTGGAGCCACCTATCAAAGGCTAGTGACCAAGATGTTCCAGGAACATCTAGGAAAAATGATGGAAGTTTACATCGATGACATGTTGGTAAAATCAACACGAGCAGAAGGCCATTTCCAGCACCTCTCTATTTTCTTTGACATTTTACGCAGGTATATATGAAGCTGAATCCCGAAAAATGCGCTTTTGGTGTGGAATCAGTAAATTCTTGGGTTTCCTTGTATTAAACAGTGGAATAGAGGTAAATCCTGATCAAATTAAAGCTATAGAAGAAATACCTGATGTACTTATAAACAAAAAAGAAGTTCAAAGATAAATGGATGAACTGCAGCCTTAGGAAGATTTATTTCCAAATCTTCCGAGAAAAGTTTTAAATTCTTTGCAGTTCTCAAAAAGCAGCAAAATCGGTTCGAATGGACTGAAGAATGTCAACAGGCTCTCAAAGACCTAAAGGCTTATATGTCAAAACCTCCGTTTTTGTCAAAGCCAAAAGAGGGGGAGAGGCTGTACGTCTACCTTGCCGTCTCAGAAATTGCTGTAAGTGCAGTATTGGTAAGGGAAGATAAAGGTAAACAATCTCCTATTTATTATGCAAGCAAGACATTACTAGATGCTGAAAATAGATATCTGTTTAACCAAAGAATTAGATCCTTTGACTAAAGCTATTTCTAGGATGAACACGGGTTACTGATAATCAAGGAAATAGAGAAAAATGAATAATAGACAATGTTGCAGAAATATAGAAAAGCAAAATAGATTGTATTCGAGAATCAGATTCCTTTACAAGCTGTATTCCCCTCCCTTATATAGAAGATTCCTTGATATAACACACAACTCTTGATATGATTGCCCATTAATGACTAATTATGACATTAATGGAGCGTTACAAAGGATAATGGTAATTGGGGTACGGTTACATAACGTACGAGTAATCAATTGTGGGTTCTTAAATCTGCCGGTAGCTTTGTCCAAATTCTTTTTGACCGTGTCTCTTCCCTGTCTTGATGAGGTTGAGTTTCCCGTGGCTGATGAGCTCGAGGGTTTATTGAATCGTGCCTCTTTGTACCGTACCTCATCACATCCAGCTGTCGCGTTCTCCTGTGTCCACATAACTGGCTGAGTTGTCAAGAGCATGCTTACATGTCAAACTCTTTTTTTTACCAATACAGATAGTCCCCCCACTTACCATATATTTATCGATTAATAAATGGTAAGTGGATACTCATTTACGGTGGGAATATTTTTCCGCCGCTTTACCTCGAAACATTGTATCCTTCTCTGAACCATAGGCGTCGTTTATCACTTCCATTTAATGCTCATACCACGTGTCCTTCTCGTATTGGTTCTGCATTTACTCGGCACCTTTTAGGGCTTTTTGCGGCTGTGTCAGTCCCGAAGTGACATCTTCAATTATGACTTTTCATTATTATTTTTCTTTTTTTTTTTCCATGTTTGACGGTTGTCCTCAAGTATAAATACCTTTCTTCTTTTCTTTGCTTCCACGAAACACTCTCTAACTTTGTCTTTTGTAAAGAACTTTCTTCTTGCCTTTGTAAACATGTCTTCTTCAAATCAACCTCAGGGAGTAATAGATATTGAAAATTTAACACCATCTTCTACTCTGACTAGGAGTCGGAGGGGTGGTAGAATTAGGAGTCTAGGATCCACTCCTTCGAGAGGCTCCTCTTCTTCTCAGATAGTACCCCCTCCTTCCGCTAGGTCTCTAGTTTCTCTGAGGTTTAGGGCTTCTCGGTCTTTGTCTAGAGGTAGAGGTGAACGCCTTCGTGAACCTAGAGTTGATGAAATTGTTCCTGCTGAGTTTGTCTTTGCTAGAGATAATCAAGTTATTATAGACAAATCTTCTTCCCTTGAGAGTGAAAGGTATCCAACCCTTATAACTGAGGGTCAGATTTCCCTTGTTCGTAGGGAGTGTTTTTGGAGGCCTGATTTCCCTGTCTACATTCTGAATAGTAATCAAAGCATAACGTTTTACAAGACGGGATATTCTTTTGTTTATATGTACCCTTTTACTCTAGGGTTTAGACCTCCCATTGACCCATTTATAATTGAATTCTGCCGTTTCTTCAATATCTGCTTAGGACAAGTTGGTCCGCTTGTGTGGTGAGTTGTCGCATGTCTTAGGAGTTTAGCTTCTTTAGCCTCGGTTCCTTTTACTTTCAACCATCTTATTCATCTCTACTCTCCTACCTTATTTCATGAAGGGGTTTTTACTCTGACTGCTAGGAGCAAAAGAGTGCTGGTAACCTATGGAGATGATAAGGATAGGGGTTGGTACCTCCGGTATGTTGCTGCACCCACTATTGGTTTAGTGGGTGAAGAAAATCTTCCCTTCCTTGAGAAGTGGAATCGTTCACGTGAGTATTCTTTAGCTCACATCTATTTACTTTTCCTCATTCTAACTTGAGATGTTTTACTAACACCGTATCTATTTTTTCTTCTCTCAGCAATCATGGATACTGTTGAGAATGTCTCCGGTATCCGTGATTGGGTAGAAAAATTGTTGTCCGTTGCTCCTTTAGAAGAGAGATCTTGGAAGTACCTCGCTGGGAGGTATGGTTGGCATGTAAAGACCCACGGTAAGTGAAGCTTTTGTTCTTGCTTCTTTCCTTACTCGAGTCTCTTCTTTCTTTGTCGCTTAACATTTTCCCTTTTGATAGGGTTCTCCGCTCGTGGGGTGTCTGCTTCATCTATCCCGAAGATGTCTTTGGCTCAGGCCCAAGAGATTCTTGTTGGTTCTTCTTCCTCGAAGAGGAAGATTGGTGAGTCTCGTTCCGTAGAAGAAGAGGGTGCTTTAGTACACATGCCACAGAGAAGGTGGGTCGTTTCAGATGATGAGTTTACATCAATGACCTTCCCTTCCGTGTCTGTGGTTGAGCCCTCTACCTTTGAATATGTTTCACATTCCCCCATTCATAAGTCTGTGGATTACCTGTTCCATGAAGGTTTTGACCTTGCTCCTGACGATGTCCCTTTGGCTGCTGTCTTTCCTACTTCTTTAAGAGAGGCTATCTCATCTGCTCCTTTGTCTATTACAACTTCTGCTATTGCTTTGCCCGTGGCTTCCTCAACTCTTCAACCCTATGTGCCTGCTGCTTTTCCCGTGGCTTCTCCAACTCCTCAACCCTCCGTTCCTGTTGCTGCTTCATCTCTACCTGCTTCCATGCCTTCCACTAGGGAAGTAGGGTCTTCCAACAGAGAGATGCGTCAGGTGGTAATAGAGGTTCCAGCTGAGGGAAATCTTTTCAAGAAAACGGGTGAGCCCGAAGTGTGGCTCAAGCCTTTGATAGGTCCCACTGACAAAGCCAAGCTAGCCAACCATAGTGCTCTTACATGGGCCAATGAAGTTGTGCATACCTCTTTGAAGGTATGATGCAGGTTATCCTCTTTCATTTTCGTATATGAAATTTATCATATCTGATTGGTTTATTTCTTGTAGATTAATCTTATAGGCATGGAGCTTATGAAGAGGATCTCAAATACGGATCAGGAGACAAAAGAGTTGCAGGCCGATGCTGATAATTGGAAAGCACAGTATGATAGCCTAAGGATTGACATGGATGCCTTAGAAGAGGAAATGATTACCTTGAAGCGGCATATGAGGCTCATGGCGGCAGAACTGGCAGTAGAGAAGGCTCCTTCCAGTCAGGCTGATAAAGACAAGAGTGTTCTGGAGTCCTCATTTGCTGAGCAGCTGTCCCGCGCCTCAAAGGAGATTAGAGACTTGAAAACTTGTTGGGGCAGAAGGAGGAGTACTCAGGCGAGCTCGTTTAATCACTCACTCATACTCAGGAGGACCTTCGTAAGGCTTTAGATAAAGTTCAAACTTTGGAGGAGTCGATTGTACAGGGCCGCCCATAAAGCTGCTGAACCGGAGACGGACAGATTGAGAGCTGAGCTTCAAGTATGGGCAAGGGATTATGATGATCTTGAAGAGGTGGTTGCTATTGATGTGAGCTGGGCTTATATGAATTCTCGCCTGATGGTGAGACTCCAGCTGCTCGTGCCTCTTCATCCCTAGTTGTTCCCGCTTCTTCTGCCAGTGAAGTCAACCCCCCTCCTGAAGAAGTTTAGTTGGTTTACCCCTTTTTTTTCTTTGTCTCAATTGGTGGTTACCCCCAGTCCCATTGGGGGTAAATTTGGATCTATTTAAAGTCCCCAAATGACAACTTAGGGGCACCTCAATGTATAAAAATTCTATACGGCTAAGTATAAGTTAATACTTAGTTTTTACTTAGCCGTTTTAATATATTAATGCTAGTATGACTTTTGCTTTACGTTGAGTTTCTGTTTCACTCTTTAAGTCTTTTGCATGCTTTACTTTTCGAGGTTTTTGTTTTTACCTCTGAATTTTTGCATGAGGATGCTGTAATCACACATACCTTTTCATCGTAGGTACGGTGTTTGTGAGCCTTTTTGTAGTAGGCTTCATTTATGAAAGAGGGCCCTTTATGATTGTCATGAAGAAGACGTCTCAACTTCATGATAATGCAATAGAGTGATAGGAATTTTACAGATGTTTAAGGATGTTTCCAAGGAAAGTTTTTTTTGTTTGAACTTCCACGACATTTTACGTGTGTTTGATTATCCTCTAAAACTTATGTTGTAACTGTTTTTGTTTAACAGATTTGATATATACTTGTATTTCGTAACTGTTTTTCATAGGTAACAGTTTTTCGATATTGATACAAGGGAACAACTATTTTTCACTAGTAACAGTTTTTATAAAGTTTGGGGTTTCTACCCGCAACTGTTTTTGTTGGAAACAGTTTTCGAATAAGTACGAGGGAAAGGTTTTCTTATTTGTAACTATTTTATTTGATAACAATTTCTATATGAGTACAAAGTTTTCGTAACTGTTTTTAATCATAATAGTTTTTGAATGAGTACACTGATGATGATCTTTTACCCCTAACTGTTTTTGTTACAACAGTTTTGAATAAGTATAAAGATGTACATTTCTTCCTCGTGACTAACATTTTGCCTTTCAACCTAAACATGTTCGAAGGTTTTTTGCATTTTTGCATTAGGTTTTGTATTTGGATGACTCTTTTTGATCTCTTTCGATTCTGCTCGTATCACTTGTCTCGTTGGGTAGATGGGTCGTCAGGCTCGAGCTTTTGACTTTCTGATAGTCTTCCTTGCTTCGTCTTATCCTTCCATACTGTATAGTCCCCCAAGTGTTTGAGCTTTGAAGAATGAGATCTCGAGCACTTGATTATTCCTTCC
>ML380270.1:9998-27755 GCA_005239525.1 Nicotiana knightiana
ATTTCCTCCTTTGAGACTTTCAAGTGAAAGGAACTGTTCCATGTTCCCTGTCATATGCTTTGAGCAGCCACTATCCAAATACTAAATTTGGATACCTCCTCTCACTTGAACCTACAAAAAGAATCAGGGGTTAGTTTTAAGAACCCAAACTAGTTTGGGTCCTTTTCTATGAGAGAATGAATGAATCAAGCTTTTTCTAGCCCAATTTGGTAGCCAATTTTTCCTTTCAACAAAACTCTCATTTCTTCGACTGGCCTGCTCTTTTGCAATACACTCAATTTTGTAGTGGCCAGTCTTACCACAATGGGCGCATATTTTATTCTCAGGGAGAGTGAGATACTTGCTTTTGGGATCCACTTGGGCAATTGACTTCCAAAGCCAATCCCCCTCTGGTTGCTACTATGATTCTCTTGAAGCCATATCAGGGCATCAGAGGATTTATTCCATTTACAAGTTCGATCTAATTCGTGTTTGACTTTGCCAAGTTCTTCTTTAAGAGTTCTCATCTGTTCATCCTTGGCATACATCTTATCTTTTAATTTTCCCACGTTTTCTTCTAACGTGATATGAGAGTGATCAACAAACTTTTTACTGGATCCTAGCTTTAGCTTTAGGTTTTCAGATTTTAGTTCTAGAATCTCAGTTTTAAGTGGATGAACCTGGTTCAACAAGACATTATTTTTCTTTTTAGATTCACTAAGTCTGATTTCCGGGTTCATGCATTTTGCTTTTAGCATTTCACATTCTGTAGAGAGTTGTTACTTCTCTTTGGTTGTTTCTTCGAAATCATCCATGAAATCAAGTAGCAACTCAGAGAGTTTTTCCTTAAATAGGAACTTTATTTTATTTTTAAGATGGGAGATACTTACCTATGGTTCTTCATGTGATTCCTCATCGGATTCTCCAATTTCCATGAGCGCCTGATCATCATTCTCACCATCTTCTGATTCTTCATCTGAACTTTCCCCCCCAAGCAGCAACCATAGCTTTTCTTGTGGTTTTCTTGAGTTGGACATGTTCCTTCTTCCTGTTCCTTCTTTCATATCTCTCCATTTTCCATTCCACTTCCCACTGAGGACAATTCTTGATAAGATGGTCAGTCTTTCCACACTTGTAGCATCCCTCGTTGGTTGCCCTTTCTAGAGCTTTTGTTTTGTTGTAATTTCCTCCTCTAGAGATGCCTTTCTTCCTTATTAGAAAATTTTTGAATTCTTTGGTAATCATGGCCATCTCATCTTCCTCAAGATCTGCTCCCTCAGTGATTCTCAGTGCTAAACTCCTCTCCTTCTTTGGACCATCCATCTTCATTGTCTGCCTTCTAAGCTCATAGGCAGTAAGGTTTCCAATTAGTTCATCCAATCTGAGGGTTGCCATATTTTTGGATCCCTGGATAGCAGTGATTTTGCTTTCCCAGGAGATTGGTAAGACCCTTGTCAGGATCTTCTCTACCATGTCCTCTTCAAGAATGAATCTACCAAGAGACTTAAGTTCATTTGTCAAAGTTGTGAACCTTGTGTACATCTCTTGGATTGTCTCTCCTTCTTTCATAGTGAAGTTTTCATACTGTGAGTATAGAAGAGTACCTCTTGATCTTTTTACCTGAGGTGTTCCTTCATGGGTTACTTGCAAGGTATCCTAGATTTCTTTGGCAGTGGTGCAGCTTTGGATTCTGCTATACTCGTCTGGACCTAGTCCACACACTATCCACTTCTTGGCCTTTGCATTCTATTCCCATTTCTTCAGATCCTCAGCAGTGCAGTCAACTCTAGTATTTGGTACATCTATACCTTCAGCAGTCTTCATCATGGTAGCTAGAGGACCATCAGTGACTATGTCCCAGAGTTCATAGTCTTCTCCAATCAGGTGGTCCTTCATCCTGTTTTTCCACCAGGAGTAATACTGGACATTGAAGAGTGGTGGCCTTGCAGTTGATTGACCTTCCCAGTTTCCAAGTGGTGCACTCATTTTGATCTTTTCCAAGGTGTTAACCTTATCAAGGATAACCTGCTCTGATACCAATTGATGTTTTATACGTCAATACCACACAAGAGGGGGGTGATTTGTGTGGTGTCCAATTTTCGAGTGATGTATCAATAGAAGAACCTAGTTCTTCTTGGTGTTCCAACTTCTACTCGTGCGGAATAATAAATGCAGTAAAGTAAAAACACGGAGATTTTTACGTGGAAAACACCTGGCTCAAAGGGTGAAAAATCATGACCTACTCCTCAGTAGGATTTCCCAAACTCTTCACTACAACTCTAAGCCCAACAACATTTACAAAATAAACTCTTTTGTAAACCTAAGGACTAACTCTAATCCCTTTATAGCAACCTAGCCTCTAGCTAATTGCAACAAGCTTCAAGTTAATTCTAACTTGAATAATGTGTACCTATTACAATTGCTTCTAATAAAGCTGAAAGATACAATATTAAAACAGTTACTACAACCAACTAGACTCGGATGACAAACTGATGGAACTGGTTCTTCTAGATGGTCAGTAGCTTTTGTATCACACAAATATTCTGCTTGCAAAATTTCTCTGGTAATTTTGCCTTCAGTTCTTGCTTCAATTCTGTATGTGTGTGAATGATTCTTCAGTAGGAATACTTCAACATTATATAGCGCCAGAAGTTAAGATGTTCTTGTTTAGTTCTAATGCAACTCTTCCTTGGTGGAAGAGTTTGTGTTCATCTCAACTTCCTTCCTTTATTTATGTCCTTCCTGAACTCGAATTCTAACCCCTTTATCAATTTGCAACCTTTTCGCATTAGGATACGACCTCTTAGTTCATGGATAATTCACAGATCATGTTTATCTCCTGTGCATGTACGGTTATTGTGCCAATTGGTTCGTTCGAGATGTCTGCCCTGATGGACATGGTTCAACTGGGTAGGCATTTGTCAATCTTCAAAACCATGCAATGACTTGGGTTAACAACCCATTTAGTAAAATAATCAGTTATAACCAAAAGAAATCTTACCTTCCCGGGCCATTGTGGTAAGTGACCGACTATGTCCATCCCCCATTTCATTAACGACCACGGTGATGCTACCGAATGTAGAAGTTCCGCTGATTGTTGCACTAACTGTGCATGGCGCTGACACTTGTTGCATTTTTGTAAGAATGTCATTGCGTCATGTTCCATTCAGAGCCAATAGTAGCCCACCCTGACTAACTTGAGAACCAATGAATCTGCACCGGAATGGTTTCCCCAGACCCCTTCATTGACTTCCCTCATCACGTAGTCATCCTACAAGGACCCTAAACATCGAGCCAATGGTCCTTGGAATGACCTTCTGTATAACTGTCCATCAACAAGACATTAACAAGTCGCTTTGGTCTGTAGTGCCTGAGACGCTTTTGGGTCCTCAAGTAATTTACCATGTCTAAAATATTCAATGAACTCGTTCCTCCAATCCAATATTAAGTTGGTTGAATTAACTTCATAGTAGTAGTCCACACCCAATACCAAATGCATCAACTAGACGATCACATAGGAATCAGATCCTTTCATCTCTATGGACAAATCCAAATTAGCCAATGCGCCTGCCTCCACATTTTCCTGCCTATGAATATGGACGATTGAGTGTAAGTAATGCTTGAACCTTGTTCAAGTACTGTTGCATGCGCTCCTCCTTTGTTTCGAAAATTCCATACACTTGGTTTACCACCAGCTGGGAGTCGCACTTTATCTTGATGATCTCGGAACCCAGTCCTCGAGCTAATTCAAGTCCTGCAACCAAAGCCTCGTACTCAGCTTCATTGTTAGTTAACAGAATAGTTTTAATGGCCTGTCTTAGGATTTCCTCTAAGGGAGTGACTAGAACTACCCTGAGACCGAACCCTTCTACATTGGAGGCTCCATCTTTAAACAAGGTCCAAACTCCCGATACTATTCCCGATATCAGCACTGCTTCTTTAGCAGCCACACACATTAATCGTAGACTGAAATCGGCCATGAAGTTGACCAAAACTTGCGATTTGATTGCAATCCTGGGCTTGTATTCTATGTCAAATTTACTAACTTCGACTGCCCATTTAGCCAATCGACCCGATAACTCGGTCTTGTGAAGGACATTCCTTAAGAGAAAGGTTGTCATAATGGGTATTAGATGACACTGAAAATAAGTCCAAAGCTTATGAGAGGAAACTAAAAGAGCTAAGGCCAGTTTTTCGAGGTGATTGTACCGTGTCTACGCTCCTGATAATATTTTACCAATGTGATAAATAGGAAATTGTGTACCTTCTTCTTCCCGAACCAAGACTGCGCTTACCGCTACTTCCGAGACTGCTAGGTAAATTAGCAATTGTGCACCTTCCCTCGATTTTGATAACAATGAAGGGATGGAAAGGTTCCCTTTTAGGTCATTCAACGTATGTTGGCATTTTGGAGTTAACACGAAGTCTTTCTTGTTTTTCAAAAGTGAAAAGAAGTGGTGACGCTTCTTTGAGGACCTTAGGATGAACCTGGTTGGAGTCGCCAACCTACTGCTCAACCTCTATACCTCTTTCACACCTGTTAGCTGATCTAGGATATCCTTGTTGGCTTTGATTTTGTCGGGGTTCACTTCGATCCCTCTTTGTGAGACCAAAAAACCCAAGAATTTACCAGAGCCAACTCCGAAGGCACACTTCTCCGGTTTGAGTTTGATGATGTACTTTCTCAGAATGTTAAATGTCTCTTGGAGGTGTTCCAGATGATCACCTACGTTAAGAGACTTAACTAACATGTCGTCAATATAGACTTCCATCATCTTATCTATCTGTTTTTCGAACATCTTATTAACTAGCCTTTAATAAGTGGCTCTGGCGTTTTTAAGCCCAAAACGCATAACATTATAGCAATATGAGCCAAAGTTTGTGATGGAAGAGGTCTTATCTTGATCGTTTGGGTCCATCCTAATTTGATTATACCCAAACTAAGCATGAAGAAAACTCATTAGCTCGTGCCCGACCGTAACATCAATCATTTGATCGATGTTTGGCAACGAGAATGAGTCTTTGGGGCATGCCTTATTTAAATCGTTACAGTATACACACATCCTAAATTTGTTAATCTTTTTAAGTACTACTACTACGTTAGCTAGCCACTCCGGGTACTTTACCACTCGAATCGAACCGGTGTTAAGTAATCGGGTTACCTCTTCCTTGACAAACATGTTCCTGGACTCTACTATCAGGCGTTTCTTTTGCCTTACCAGTGGGAAGTTTGGATCCAGAATAAGTTTATGGACCACTACCTCCAATGGAATAACTCTCATATCTGAATGCCACCATGCAAAGAAGTAACTGTTAGCTTTAAGAAAATTTATAATTTTTAGCCTGAGTTCGCGACTCAACCCCATTCCTAAGTGCAATTTCCTTTCCAAAAATTCTTCAAACAAAGCTACTTGTTCGAGCTCTTCTGCGGTTGATTTGGTTGCATCCGTCTCCTCCGGTACCTGAAAAGATCTCTATCACGACCCAAAACCCTCTCAGTCGTGATGGCGCCTATTGTGGAACTAGGAAAGCCTACACACTCTTAACCAAATCGATTTCTCATTTAAAAATTATAGATAACAACCTTTTTTACTGGAACTTTGAACAAAAGATAAATACAAGCCAAAATGCGGAAAGATAAATCCCAACGACGGGTGTCACTAAGTAATGAGCCATACTACACTTGTTTCAAAATTCATCAATGACAACAATGTCTGGAAATAGTCTAAATACAAAACAAAAGGTAGATAGGGAAGGTGAAAGACGGGACATCGATCGCCAGATAGCTACCTCGCACTCTCTAAGTGATGATCTGTAGAAAACGATCAACTGGCATTATCGTGGCCTGGGATACCTGAATCTGCACAGAAGGTGCAGGGGGTAATGTGAGTACACCAACTAAGTAAGTAACAAGCCCAAACTATTGGATGAGAGGTGGTGACGAACTAAACCTCAACATTTATAACAGAATCAATGTACAGAAATTTAGGCATGCTTTCAGTTAGCTAAACAACTCAAAGTGATAAGATAAGTACAGATCCGAACAGTTTAACATATATAACTCAACGTATTTTACATGTCAATGCATCAATTGTGTGAAATGCACAATGTACTTCCACTCTTAATTGCTCGTCCACTCAGTACTATATATGGCTCGCATGGCCCAGGGAAGATCCATCTCGAAATATATATATATATATCTGACAGTAGTCACTCAGTACTGAGGAAGGCCAATCCAGCCCTAAGGAGAAGATCCATCTCCAGCTAATGATAATAAGCTCACAACCACTCGGTACTGTATATGGCTCACACGGCCCAGGGAAGATCCATTCCAGAATATATACATCTCTGACATCAGTCGCTCAGTACCGAGGAAAGCCAATCCATCCCTAAGGAGAAGATCCATCTCCAAATATAAACACTTCGGACAAGATCCATGTCCAGGGAGTATCCAACCCTCAATATCATTTGCGCTCACTAGGGGTGTGCTACATGCTCCGGAGGGGCTCCTATAGCCCAAGCGCTATCATAAGCCAGATCCAGGCATAAATCAATATAACATGTTGCGGCGTGCAGTCCGATCCCATAACTGTCACTCATNTACTGAGGAAGGCCAATCCAGCCCTAAGGAGAAGATCCATGTCCAGGGAAGATCCATCCCTCAATATCATCTGCGCTCACTAGGGGTGTGTTACAGACTCTGGAGGGGCTCCTACAGCCCAAGCACTATCCTAAGCCAGATCCAGGGATAAATCAATATAACATACTGGTGCATGCAACCCGACCCCATAACTATCCCTCATCTGTAGACATGTAATTTTTGACCCTCCCGAGATTTTACACACGTTAGCGTTTTAATATTTAGTTTAGGTCTAATATCGGCATTTTAACTAGTTTTGACCTATTTACTTTATTTGATCACAAAAATAAAAATTACAAAAATATTTTCTTTTGTTTAGCTAATTGATATTTTACCTAGTTACTTCTAGTTTATCTACCTTTCATAAAAGTAAAAAAAAATACAAAAATAGTTTCACTTTGTTTTCAAAAATATTAGTATTTTCAATAGGAATATTATTTTAACTTTTGTGATGATTTTAACCTAATCCTATTGTTATTTTTAGTATGATATTTGAAAAATACCAAAAAACAGTTTCATATTTTACATATAATTTAGTTTAATTAATCAGATTGATTTTTTACATATAATATATTTACCTTATATTAAAAAGGATTTAGTTAAATTTGAATATTTTTTTAGCCCAATTTTAAGGTCCAAATCTGAAGCCCATCTATCTTAAGACCTAATTTGAATATCCTTCCACCAAAAAAAGGAAGAGAACAAAAAAGAAAAAAATGTTGTCATTCTTCTTCTTCACTCTCACCTTCATCGACCAAAACACACACTCACACACACAGAAACAGAAAAAAGAAAGAACGGCACACCCAATTCCAAAGACCAGCCGCCCAACGACCAAAAAAGGAAACACAATAAAAGCTCCTCTCGCTCTCTACGACAAAGATAGAAATCCAAAAAGGAATCCTAAAATGGAAAATTTGAACACAACAACTTCTTCTTTTGGGCAAGGGTAATTTGTATACTCGGAACTCTATGAGCAAAGAAAGGCCACCAGAGCCTCTTGATTTCTTCATTCAGATTGTTGAGTACAACTCAAAATACAACGTTGAAGTTTCAAAAGCCCTTCAAAGATAAACGCAGATACAGAGGTCCGTTAGCAGGTTCCGGTTCGAGTTCGAGGTTCCGATTGAAGTTGATTTTGGGTCTAGGATAGGTCATGAGTTGTCGTTGTATACATTGAAAATTCGAGCAATAGAAGGTCCATCTTTTGCAGTCTCTTACTCTTTCCTCTAACACACTGTTTTGAATATTTTTGCTGAGTATATTTGAGCATGTGTCATTGAGTTAAATATTATTGTCATTACTTTATTTTGTGAAGGCTTGGAAAAAAAAAGCTGTAATAAATCTCATTAAGTTTCATATGGCATTGAATTGTAATTCTGACTTTTTCGGCCATCCTCTTTGTTTAGAGGATTAGTTGATATTTTAGCTTCTTTGGTTTGATTATTGGGTATTTAATGTTCGAATATTGATAATTTAATATGTGGTATTCATCTCCCATAACTTAGTAGTAATGAATCGCGTTAATAATTTTAGTAACAATTTTATCCTTTTTCCACCATTTTACTTCCATAAATCATGGCCTTCACAACAATCTTAAATTAGTTTTAGGAACTAACTTATGAACATCGTAGCTTGTTTTAGGCGCGTTAATTAATAAATCATCGTTGTCACACCTCCTTATTCACTACCCCGATAAATAAAAGGGTAGTAAGGGAGTTTTTTTTACTTTAAGTGACATTATTCGGATTTTGGATTTATTTTAGTTTTCAGAGTCGCCACCCGGATTTTTTTACGGTGTTCCGGGACACCATTTATTTTAAAATCCCAAACCGAGAAAATTTTGACTCTGTTAAAAATGTCTGCGACCAGAAATCTGAGTAAGGAATTCTGTTAACCCGGGAGAAGGTGTTAGGCACTCCCGAATTCCGTAGTTCTAGCACGGTCGCTTAACTATTAATATTTGGCCTAAGTTATCTGATTATTTACATGTTTTAGCCTATTGTGCATTTAGCCTTTTTAATTTTTAACCGCTTTTAGTGTTTATGGATTTATCTAAAAAAAACAAGTCATGATGGCGTGCACTTAGTATTTTTGGACACATCGTAATCGCGCCGCATGAAATGCACCCGCGATTACGACATGTGATTTTATTGTTTGGAGTTAAAGTCGGGGGCATGAGTTACCACACCTGGGTGTAGATTACATAATCATGACTATGTTACGGGACCCATACCCATAGTCACGATAATTATGATTAATCGCGCTTAAAGCACATTACTAAAGTTTTCAAGAATTAATTACTTCCTATGTTTGGGATGAAATGTGAGGGTTCAAGAATTATGAAAATTGTTTGTGGAAGTGAAGAAGTAAATTAGCTATGGAAATGTGGGTTACCTTACTGAACGCAATTTTGAGAGTGAAATTAGGCATTCTGCCATCAATTAATTATACTTGGCCAAAAATATAGTGAAAAACCACAACTCTTTGTCTCATCTAATTGCATCAATGTGAATCTATTAAGCAAATCACTGTTTTACCAATCTGGTATCCAAAATACATGCCAAACTTGGCGTAAATAACTACAAGAACTTATTGAAATATAAGAAATCAGATAAACCATTAAATATATTTGTTTTCTTTTGAACAAAATCCATCTAAAACATCTGAACAAAAATATAAGAACAAATCTCAGTTAATTATGTCCTGGTCATGCTCTTATTTAAACACTAATTACCATAAAAGGATAGAATAATTTTGGGTTTTAAAATTTACAAATCTGACATGTCAATGGTCAGATCTATGAATTCTGGCCATATACATTCCCCATCGTCATTTATTTAAGAAAATCAATTAGCAATACACGGTATCATACATAATTTCAACTCCAATGACATCACAACATAGCAAAATCAATGATAACATAAATTAGCCAAAACAACACATAATTTCACATGCTCAAAACTATATCATATAAATTTCATTGATAGTGAAAATTACATAGTTGAGTGGGTGAATAGTACCTTGGAACAGAGAAAATGGGCAGAAGGAAATAACAGCTAATAGAATGGAGCCTGACAAAAGTTTACATCTGAAGAAATACCCCCTTTTTGGTTTCTAACCATAGCAGAAAAGTAGTGGACGGCCAAATAATGGTCTTGAATGAGGAATGGAGCTCAGCTACTCAACAATCGAAAACAGCGGCAACAAACAGCCCCTTAAGAACTCGATTTGACCTTGAAAAACCAACTGGATTCGTCCCACAAATCAGCAGAGAACGAGATTTTTTCAAAACCCCTGGTTTTTAAAATCTTTTTCTTTGTTTGTGAAGCTAATTTATGGAGGAGTCGGAATCAGGTGACCGCTTGAGAGAAAATAAGAAGAAGAGGAGACAGACGACTGGTTTTTCTGGTTGTGAAAGGGAGGGGGTCGCCGTTCTTCTTCAGCAAGAGTGAATTTAGGATGTCTTCGGGGTGTGTGTGTGTGTGTGTTTCAGACAGTGTGGTCGAAGGGACTGGGGAGGGCTCATTTTCCGGCGAGTATTTAGGCGAAATCGAGGTGGAAGGTTGCTGAAGAGAAATGGGCTGCTGAAGGTTTGAGGTGGGCTGTCCGGCGTGAGGAGTGGTTTGTCGCTGGTTTTAGGGGGTGAAGGAAATGGAGAAGAAGAGGGGTCTGTTTTGAGGAGGAAACGGCGCTTGGAGGAGAGGGGTCTAATTCAGTCCCTAGGTCTAGGTTTATCATTTGTTTTAATAGGTGAGGGGAAATAGGTCGGGCAGGCGGGTCGTGGGTTCTGGACCGGTTTCCTTTCGGGTTGGGCGGATTTTGGTAAAGAATTGGGCCTGATTACTGGCCAAACTCCAATTTTAACCTTAACAACCTTCTCTTCTTTTTATGCTTTGAATGTTGCAAAATTAGCCACCACAACTCAATAATCTAAATCAAACCATTTAGCAAAATTGGCTTACTTTAATATTTTTAAATAATTAATTAACCAAAAAAATGTATATGATATTACTAAAGTATTTTTGTTGTAATTTTAATGTATTAATTCTACAACTTTATAAGTAATTAATTCCTAAAAAAAATGCAAATTAAACCTAAGGTGGCATGAAATGAAAAATGTGATAATTGTTATGATTTTTCTCTAATTTTAAAGTATTAAACATGCATGAAAAATGCAACTAAATAAAGAAGAGTTCCTAAAATTTATTAAAATCATTCTTAATTATTTTTAGGAGTAATTTTTATGCGGGGCAAAAATTGGGTGTTCACAGCTGCCCCTCTTCGCTCGAGAACATGAAGAGTTTTCGGGCAAAGATAAAGTGAGCAAGTACGAGCAATTTTTGCCTGTTTGGTACTCGATTTGGAAGCATTTTGAAAAAGTTTAACCGAACATTGCTTCAGAGGTTGCCTACATATCCTTGGCTATAAAGGAATCACCGGGTTATGCCGGTGTCCGGGAAGGTCAACAGG
The DNA here is from genome assembly GCA_005239525.1 of Nicotiana knightiana. Classification (NCBI taxonomy): domain Eukaryota; kingdom Viridiplantae; phylum Streptophyta; class Magnoliopsida; order Solanales; family Solanaceae; genus Nicotiana; species Nicotiana knightiana. The sequence goes on from ML380270.1 coordinate 21,091, forward strand.
TTATGCTGTTGCCTGAAAAAGAGATCACTGGGTTATGCCAGTGTCGGGAAGTGATCAACAGGTTATGCTGTTGTCAGGAGGATCACCGGGTTATGCCGGTGTCCGGGAAGGTCAACAGGTTATGCTGTTGCCTGAAAAAGAGATCACTGGGTTATGCCAGTGTCGGGAAGTGATCAACAGGTTATGCTGTTGTCAGGAGGATCACCGGGTTATGCCGGTGTCCGGGGAGGTCAACAGGTTATGATGTTGCCTGAAAAAAGAGATCACTGGGTTATGCCAGTGTCGGGAAGTGATCAACAGGTTATGCTGTTGTCAGGAGGATCACCGGGTTATGCCGGCGTCCGGGGAGGTCAACAGGTTATGATGTTGCCTGAAAAAAGAGATCACTGGGTTATGCCAGTGTCGGGAAGTGATCAACAGGTTATGCTGTTGTCAGAAGGATCACCGGGTTATGCCGGTGTCCGGGGAGGTCAACAGGTTATGTTGTTGCCTGAAAACGAGATCATTGGGTTATGCCAGTGTCTGGAAGTGATCAACAGGTTATGCTGTTGTCAGGAGCATCACTGGGTTATGCCGGCTTCCGGGGAGGTCAACAGGTTATGTTGTTGCCTGAAAAAAGAGATCACTGGGTTATGCTAGTGTCTGGAAGTGATCAAATGGGTTATGCTGTTGTCAGAAGGATCACCGGGTTATGCCGGTGTCCAGGGAGGTCAACAGGTTATGCTGTTGCCTGAAAAAAAAGATCACTGGGTTATGCCAACGTCTGAAGATGATCGACAGGTTATGCTGTTGTCAGGAGGATCACCGGGTTATGTCGGTGTCCGGGAGGTCAACAGGTTATGTTCTTGCCTGAAAAAGAGATTTTTGGGTTATGCCAGTGTCTGGAAGATGATCAACAGGTTATGCTGTTGTCAGAAGGATCACCGGGTTATGCCGGTGTCCGGGAGGTCAACAGGTTATGCTGTTGCCTGAAAAAGAGATCACTGGGTTATGCCAACGTCTGAAGTGATCAACAGTTTATGCTGTTGTTAGGAGGATCACCGGGTTATGCCGGTGTCCGGGAGGTCAACAGGTTATGTGGTTGCCTGAAAAAGAGATCACTGGGTTATGCCAGTGTCTGAAGTGATCAACAGGTTATGCTGTTGTCAGAAGGATCACCGGGTTATGCCGGTGTCCGGGAGGTCAACAGGTTATGCTGTTGCCTGAAAAAGAGATCACTGGGTTATGCCAGTGTCTGAAGTGATCAGCAGGTTATGCTGTTGTCAGAAGGAAGAGATCACCAGGTTATGCCGGTGTCTGCTTGGGTACGGGACCCTATGTTGGCATCAACCGAGGACTGGGATACCCTTGGCTGGAAAATATTTGGCCAGGGGTTGAGGATCCTATGCTACTTTTAGGATCGTATCACATTCAACTTCATTTCTTCTTTCTTTTTCTCTTTTTTTTATTTTTTATTTTTTATTTTTTATTATTATTTTTTTTTTTTATACGCGGAAAAAGATCTTTGGAGGAAACTTCCCTTTCTTTGGAGTCAATGCTGCAGAGTTCCTTCTAGCTCTTGCGCGATTCCCTTTTTATTGGATCTGCCTTTTGCACGGTTGCTTTTTCACCTGTTTTCTATTTTTAAGCAAAGAACAATTCGTTAGTTTGAAACGGTGGTTGGTTTTGCGGCCTTGATTTTCAACTGTTTGATCTTAGTTCTTTTGATGAAGATCCCAACCACTTGCTTGCTTGTTTGCTTGCTATTGGGTTTCATCTCTAATCCCGGGGGCCTTGGCTTTCCAGATTTCACCATGGCGATCGGCCATGTGGGACCCAACATTCTATTTTGCCTTTGTAGGCTTTTCACTTGCTTTTTCTTTTGGATTTTCAGAGTATTGGGGAGGAGTTTTGGCCCCTCAAATTCTGCTGCGACGGTTAGTCGTGTGGGACTTAACCTTTCCAACTTTATTTTGCCTTTATTGGCTTTTCATTTCTGACTTCTCTTCCAACTGTAACTTTAGGTCATTTGGAATATTTCGGCTTTTCAAACCTTGCCAAGATGGTTAGCCACGTGGGACTCAACCTTTCAACTTCAATCGCCTATATAGGCACTTCAATTCGATTTCCTCCTTCCAACAGCCTCGAGTTTGAAGTATCGACCGCTTCATCCGGTTGGGATTGACTCGACGCTCCTGGCAAGGCTGGGTGCCTTTTGCATATTAGCCCGTGTCAAATGAGAGCCTTGTAAATCAGTCTTGCCATCTTTTCTTTGCCTTAGTTTCGGGACAGAGTTAGACCGAAAGGGATTCAAAAGAAAATCAATGGCAGGATGGACAACGAATTTAAACAAAAGGTGTCCCTTTCGGGGAAAGGAGAGAAAGGCTTATCTGGAGTGCATGCGGACTTCAATGAACATGACATGCCCTTTGGACTGGATGCCTGATCCGCGTAAACCGCCCGACTCTAAGAAATTCATCACAATATCACCTTGAGATCCAGAAACCTTGCCCCGGAGTGTGTTTATATCAGTTATCCATTATCCTTTTCGATTAGCGGCGCCCTTTGCGAGTTTTCACCAACTAACCTCTCTCGTTTCTCTTCTCACCGTTGCCTTGTAGTGCTCTTTGCGAGTTTTCACTAACAAGACTCTCTCATTTTCAGTTTCTCTACTTACCGTCGCCTTACAATGCCCGTGTGGGTTTTCACCGATAAAAATCTCTCATTTTAATTTCTCTCATTGCTTTGTATCTGCTCCGTATTTTCCAATTTTGGACATCTATGCCGATTGATCGGAAGGACTTGAACAGGGTTTTGGTGAAAAGAATTTGGATTGAGCTACAGCTTTGGAACCTTTCATGCGCAAACGTTGATGATCACAACCTTTGCCCCAGCTTAAACTCTTGGGGAAATGTGAAATTTTGTTTTGGTGTGACTGAACCCCAGGGAGAGGCTGCCTACGTATCCTTTCGGAATCAAGTCGAGCGTAGTTCAGGAAAACATTTTTGTTTTTGTTTTGGTTTTTGTTTTGTCTTTCTTTTGCTTCCTTGTTCTCTTTTTTTTTTTTTTCATTTGATTTGCTTTTTTTTTTTCAATAACACTTTCAGGTTCCAAAGAAGGTAATCAAAGGAAGGTAACCGGCTCAAGGGCTAGCAAAAAGGGTTAATGGTATTTGGGTAGCGAGAATGAAAGCCTTCGTCATCTCAACAGGAGAACATTTAATGCTATATGGAGGATCAAACATAGTACCTTTTGACCGCACCTACATTGACAGTTGTTTCAGGGACATTTTCTTCGATGTACCCCAAGTACAAACGCACTCTTTTGACAGTAATGTATGGACCTTTTCATTCTGAACCAATTTTCCTTTGGCTATTCCGATTCATTGTTTTATTTCCTTGACCAAACTTCATTTGCATTTGGATCCTTAATTCATTATTTCGAAGTCTGATAGCTTTTTAGGATCTTTGACTGCACCTGTGTTGACAGTTGTTTCAGGGACATTTCCTTCGATGTACCCCAAGTACAAACACACCTTTTTGGCAGTCCTCTTGTAGTAATATATGAACCTTTCTAATCTGAACCAATTTTCCTTTGGCTGTTCCGATTCATTGTTTTATTTTCTTGACTTAACTTCATTTGCATTCTGATTCTTGATTCATTATCTCGGAGTCTGACAGCGTTTTAAGATTCGGGCATGAAGTCCGCAAGCATGTCATGTTATTGAAATCTGCATTAAAACAGAAAGTAGAGTGAGAAAGAGACAAGATTAAGAAAGAGACGCTCTCGGAAAATGAAATATTAATTCCATTTGATTTTTTTTTTTTAAAAAGGAATAGAAGGGTTTACATCGGAAAGTAAGAAAATAAAGTAAAACATCCGGATCACACCCTGGGATAATCGGGACGCAGAAAGGATAGCAAGGCTGGCTACAGAGACTCCCATCTGATGGGGGAACTTTCAGGCTTGGCGACCGTTTTTGGCTTTTCTTCTGTCTCGGCAATGGATGCAATGGCCTTCAGCACCGGATCGAGTTCTTCATATTCACAAATCATTCCGACCACCGGCCCAGTGTGAGCAGGCAGGGGATTGTTCATCATATTGGGGTCATCTTCATCCTTAAGCACTATTGCCTGGACCTCGATGAGATCTTCCACTGCTCTTTTGAGAGTCCAACAATCTTCAGTGTCATTCCCCACGACCCTAGAGTGGTATTCACATTTAGCATCAGCCTGGTGCGAGGGGGACTCGGGTTCGGCCGGTTTGGGGCCACTGGGTGCAACATACCTAACCTGACCAACTTTTGGATCAAGCTAGAGTAGGATTCACCAATAGGGGTGAACTGATTCCTTTTGAAAGGTTCTCTTGGGCGAGGATTGTATTGGGAAACATTTGATTGGGGATTATATGGAGCTTGGTAAAGATGGGCATTTCTGGGAAGTGGAGCTCGTTTTTGGGTATAATTTTATGGATGTGTGTAAGGTTGTGGGTTCATCACCGCACAGGGAGGCGGTGTCACGGCATATGAAGCATCATCTTGATAGGGGTAATATTGTTCTGGGATTTCAGGAAGCATATATGGTTGGTTGAATGCCCTGTGGGCCCCCTCCGAGCTTGAATCCATCCTAGCTCCCTCTTCTATCTCGTTTCTGTTCATCAAACCCTCTGAACCATTCTGAATGGCCTGGGATGTAGCCTTAAAAGCACCTTGACTCAAAATTCGGCCCGCTTCTAAACCTCTTTCGACCATCTCCCCAATTTTTATAGCTTCAGCGAACGGTCTACCCATAACATACATCATATTCTGGAAGTAGTCCGCCTCTTGGGCCAGTAGGAAGACCGTAACCATTTTTGCTTCGTCCATTGGAGGTTTTACCCTGGCGGCTTGCTCACGCCATTTGACAGCATATTCGCGAAAGCTTTCCGCAGTTTTCTTTTTCAAATTAGACAAAGAGTTCCTGTCGGGAGCGATGTCTACATTATACTGGAACTGGCGAACAANATATGCCAATGAGTAACTTCTTGATCCATATACCATTCAGAAGCGATCCCGGTAAGGGTTTCCCCGAAATAGGCCATAAGCAACTCTTCTTTTCCATCAGCACCCCTCAGCTGGTTACAATATCGTTTCAAGTGAGCCATCGGGTCTCCGTGCCCGTCATGTTTTTCAAACTTTGGCGTCTTGAAACCAAATGGCAGGTGAACATGTGGAAACGTGCATCAATTGTAGTAGGAGAGACTCTTCTGACCACTCAAACCCTGTATGTTCTTTAAACTTTGCTCTAAGCTTCTCATCTTCCGAGCCATTTCTTCTTGCTCGGGGTTTCTCATTGTTTTTTGCTGACCTATGGGACACTCATATTGCGTGCTGAGGGTAAGAGTTTGGCTTGGGCACTGTTGGCTGTGCCATGGTGAAGATTGGTGGCACAGTGAACATTGTTGGCGGTGCCCTTGAATCCGGCGCCTGGGGGTGATCCACAGAAGGCATTCCGGGGTCATTAGACGGCATTAGAGTGTGCCCACATGGGATGAGTGGGTTGGGCACAAGGATGTTGGAAAACCTATCTGAAACGGGAATCAGCTCAGGAAAACCAGGGATTACACTTGGCGGTTCCCTGCCGTTAGACCAGGCGTCCCACATCTCCAACATGCAGCGACGCAACATTCTGTTTTCTTCAGCAGTTGCTGATTCCGGCTGCAGAATAGCCGATGACGGGCTATCCTCAGGACCGATGATTGGCATATTACCGGCGGAGACCGTCTCTACCTTTGGACCTTGTGAAGGATGGGAAACCGGACTACCAACAAAACCAAAACCTTGCTAATATTGCACACCAAACAACCTTGTTAGTTTTGAGACGTTTTAACATATAGGAAATCGCATATTGGGATGCAATGCACCTAACAGTTAAACGCTTCTACAATGTGTTTGAACGGTTGCATGTTTCATCCCGGCCTTTAGATGTCCCTTTCCAATTTTATCTCTCCTTTTTTTTTTGAATTTTCCATATCTCGATTTCTTTTCCTTTCTCTTTTTGTTATTTTCGCTCTTTATTTTTTGTCATTTATTTTGTCACTCTTCTCTTTCTATTTTTTTTCATGGATTTCGCTCTTTTCTTTATTTTTCACTCAATTTTTCTTTTTCTTATTTATTTATTTATTTATTTTACTCAATTTATTTATGGCTATGATCGAATCCGATGGGGATTGCCTATGTATCATGACGCCGCATGAATCAGATCTTGCGTAGTTCAGGAAGATTGAGAATGACGCAAATAAGCTAACTCTTTTTTCTTTTTTTATAAAACTGAGGCATATTTTTTTTTTGAATTTTTTTTTTGGGAAAGGCTTTAAAAGGAGAAAGAAAGTTTTTTTGTTTTTTTGGTTTTTTTTTTTGTGTGTTTTGATTCAAATGTTTGAAAGAAAGACTTCTAAAATCAAGAAAAATATTTTTTTTTTGGGTTTTGATTTGATTTTTCTTTGAAAATTTTGAAATGAAGACTCCTAAAGAAGAAAGAAACTATTTTGGAATTTGATTTTTTCTTAAAATTTCGATATTTGATTTTAATTTTTGAAAGAAAAACTTCAAAAGAAAAACAAATATTTTTGGATTTTTTTTCTGAATTTTTTTTTTTAGAATTTTTGGAAGAAGCACTTCTATAGAAGAAAGAGAATATCTTTTTTTT